>BQNB010075834.1:4960-31347 GCA_026074375.1 Tanacetum coccineum | reverse complement strand
TTTAAATACTGATTTAGAAGGCAATTGCCAAAAATTTAGAATGTCTCTCCTAAGCTACAACGCTCTAGAATATGGGTAGTATTTTGAAAGAAACTTGAAGACCATCTCTTCCCAAGTATGAATAGAAAGTGTTTTAAGAGTATAAAACCAAGATTCAGCTTCGTGGGTTAAAGAGAATGGAAAAAGATTGAGATTGATGATGTCTTGAGAAACTCCATTTTGCTTAATGAATTGGGTGATAGATAAATATTTGTCTAGGTGCTCATTTGCATCTTCGTCTTTAAATCCATGAAATTGACAATTCTGTCGAAGTAGCTGAACCATATGATTTTTCAATGCAAAATTGGTTCCCGGAACGGTTGTCGGAACGATCCGTCCTCCTCTACCGATGAGTGACGGTCCGAGGATCATGGGAATGAGAGGAAGAAAAGAACATCGTGAAGAATTAAACAATATAAGAAGAGAAAGAGATAAGAATTAAACGCTAGAGAGGATAACGATGATTTTTTTTTATTATTTTTTTATTTATATATAATATTTTTTTGGATTTTTAATATTTATATAAAAGAAAATAAAATAGAAATGGAAAAATATTTTTGGGTTTTTTATTTAGAAAATAAAATGAAAATATTTTTGGTATTTTAAATTTCGTATATAAAAGAAAATAAAATAAAATAGAAAAAGAAAATATTTTTGGATTTTTATAAGTACGAAAATAAACTTTCAAAAGAGAAAGGATCTTCAAGGCACTAACTTCAAACATCACGTGAAAATCGTACACATCTCCCCAGCAGCGGCGCCATTTTGATAAACGTCAAACGCGTGTCGTAATAATATAAAGTATATCCCGTTAGATAACAAAATTACTTTAGGAAAAGTAATAGTCTATCTTCCGAGTGTCGTATCCCGACGAGAGTGAATTTGAAATCCACAAAAGTATTTTGTTTGATGCTTGAATATCAAATATTTTTGTTTTTGGCTTTAAACTAAAAATTTAATAAACTATAGAAAACTAGATAGCAAATAACAAACAATTAAACAAAGAACGCCAATTTACTTAACAAGCATAAAATAAACTACTCGCTACTCATAATGATCAAACAAGCCAAGCTAAACATTTTAAACTAAGCTACACTAATGAATTGAGAAAGGATAGAAAATGGAACCGAATTGAAGAGCTGCAATTAAACGATACCACCCAATTTAATAAGCTAAAGAAAATATTCAAATTCTATCTAGCTTATTAAACCCATAAGCTCCACGCCTCATGAGTTGACCGGTACCAAAAGCGAAACGCAAAACACAAACCGTTATATTAACATAGTTTATAACAATTTAGAAAATTGCAATTTTAGTTTACAGTAACCACTAGGTCCAATAGCGAATCACAAACCAACACAGGCCTAATTGAAAATTCTTCATACCAAAACGCTAGCCCATACATTAAACCATACGCAGGCCCAAACGTAAATAATCCAAACTAAGGCCCAATCTCGAATTCAAAACAAAAAGGCCTAAACGTGCTATAGAATAGTACCAAACTTAACAATATAATTGCTTATCGAGAAAAAAAATAAGCTACACCTAAAGCTTAATAAGCTAAACCCCGAGATAAGCCAAACTAATAAGCCAGAATCAAGCCACACTAACAACAACTTACTCCCAAATAAGCACTTCACTAACCACAATCTAAACTAAAAACTCAAACAACGATTCAATAAGCTTAGTCATTAAGCACACAAAACTAAAATAACACTCATGACATCAATAAACATCCTAACAACTAGATAAGCATAGATTCGCAAAAATAAGCTAAACAAAAACTGATTTTTTGAGGAATTAAGCTAAATCAAAACAACAATGATATATCTAAACCTTTAAAACAACTAATAAGCAATCAAGAAAACTAGAAAAGAAAATATAATGAGCCGAAGCTTATTTGGAAACTATGAGCTCAAATCTAAGTCGAATAAGCTATATTATAGCTTATTCGAGTTCTGGAAATAAGCTACAAAAGAAAATAAGCAATCTAAACTTATTCATAAATAATCCAAATTGAAAACTTATCTAAGAACTTATTAGATCGAGCCTTTAAAGAAATAAGCATAAAAATACTATAAGCTATGAAATTACTTATTTTATTTCCATCTTAATTCTGAATAAGCCAGAAAAATAAGCTCAGAAATTGAGCTTAAGGAGAGGAGCTTATTTACGAAATAAGCTAATAAAAAAAATAAGAAAAGAAAAGACAATAAGCCAAAAGAATAAGCTAGGTAACCTCAACAAACATCTTCATTATCATTAAAATAAGTAGTTACAATAAGCTCAAATAAGCTGGAATCTAACTACAATAAGCTGAAAAGGAGATAAGCTAAAACTACACTAAAACTAATTTTCTAAACAAAAATCTACCCTCCAAAATGAGGGAAGCGGGTGGTTTATATAGGAGAGCAGAGGGGTAATTGTGTAAATTTTGCCCAATGATTAGAGCATTAATAGCCAATCATTCGCTATCTCTCGGATCAACGAAAATATGCAGGCGTGCAGAAATACTAATCCACCGTTCATTGAGTGCCACGTGCCCTATTCATCACTGCTTAAATTGTACGCCATTTCTCGTCTGTTGGATTAAAATGCAATGAAATGAATTGAGTTATAACCTTGCATGCTACATGTCTTCATATTACTCGCTCTCCCAATCTTAGTGCTTTGGCATGTGACCTACTTGATTTAATTTCATGGCATATGCCATGACATTATGTTGACGTCATCTCATCAAATATACATCATATTTATTTTTCTTGTTGGGCTTTTAGTGTTGGGTTTAGTAAACAATGGGCTGGCCCGACCCATTAAATGGGTTACGGGCTGGCTCAATAAAATTTGAGGACACTGTTGGACTCGTTTTCTTGCGCTCTTTCCAATGGCATGCTCGGAGAATTTTCACAACTTCATCTTGGATTTGAGTAATAATTAAACTTGACCAAATCGAGCCTGATAATTCCCGTTTTTGCATCGTTTTTGCATCGTTTTACCTGCAAGACATAAAAATACCAAACAAACATATTTGCAATATAATTAAGCATATTTTAGTATTTTTAGTCCAATTAATAGTGTTTTATGAGGTACAAAAGATGTGTGTTTAAGCACACATCAAGCGCTACTCACCCGGATAGGGATAATGAGTCCCAATAGATTTATTTATATGGGGCTATGAACTTACCTTGATGCTACAGAACAATTAGCAGAAATGCAAATAATAAGCACAACACAAACGAAAAACAAAACGACTCAACCAAGAAGTTGCAATTTATCTTAACGACTAAGACCCACTAGCTTAGGATGATGAATTTGGGTTATCCAATGGATGAGTACTTCAACGCGACACGTTGATAAAGGATTTAGGTTTCAAGTTGGATGAGTTTGGTGGTTGGTTAAATAAAATAAATCGAAAGGTAAAAGCAAAGTATGTAATATATTCCGTATATATTACATATATGAAAAACAAATAAATATATAATACGTGGCGAGTATTATATATAAGAAAAAGGAAGACGAGAAAGATAGATACTCGAAGTATATAATATTTCGCAAGTACTTTATAAAAAACGTAAGAAAATAATTGTAACAATATAATTCGACATGTGCTCGGAAATCATCAAATAATTTAATAAAGAGTTCTCGTTTAGAAGTAAACACACGTTTTGAAGTTATGAATTAGATAAATGATGTTTTTAAAGTTTTTACAAAAGTTATTATTTTGTTTATTAGTCGAGAATTGTAAAATACTATTTTATAATTTAGTATTTCGTTACGCGTTTTAACTAAACTAGTTGTCTTGTTTGTGAAAGTATAGTTTTCATTTATTTGTCGGGTTATTGTGTAATTACAAATTTAATACTCTTAAAAACTATATAATTTAATCCTTTATATCGGGTTTCCATGATAATAAAAGTTTTAAACGAAAAATACTAAGTATAGAAGTTTATAGAAATTTCGACATGACCTATTCGTTTATAAGACGTTTCCTACTTTTATAAAAATTCAATGTAAACCCTTTAATCAATGATGCAAGTATCCGCATGTTTTAATATATCTAGACAAGATCGAGTAAGAAACAAAAATAAACAAAACCAAACACACCCTTATTAGGGCTGCTGTCCCAAACGCACCCTTAGGGGCAACAAAACAGCGAACCAAATGCCCCTATAGGCTGTGTTATCCACAGAACCAAACGCCCCTGTTGGGGCAGTTAACCCTAGAACCAAATGCCTCCTTTGAGCTTCAAATCGTAGAAACAGACACCCCTTAGGGGCTGTTTATACGCAGATCCAAACGCACCCTTTATGGGCAGCTGCTAAACCACCAAAACAAACACCCCTTTATGGGCGTGTTTTATCAAGCAAAACAAAAGAACAACCATACTAGATCAATAAAAAAATGAAACAAATTAAAACAAACACAAGCACACAAATTTTATTATTAGATTTTACAAAAGATAAAACCCTCCAAACTCGAAAATATATGGTGAAGTGGTGGTGTTTTTGATGTCGTCGGTTGTGGTGGCGACGAAGTGGGTCAGGCGACGAGGTGCGACAGTGGTGTTAGATGGAGATGGTGGTGCGAGATGTGGCGACGGTGTGGTGGCTACAAAAGTTATGAAGGCGGTGGTGGTAGTAGCGTGATGATGGTGATGGTGGCGACGTGGCGATGATGGCAGCTGCTGTGGTGACGTAGGTGTTTGGATGGGGTGGTGAGGTGGTCGTGGTGACTGGTAGCATGGTGAAGGTACGGCTGTAGAAGGTGGCCGCGACTTATAGAGGCGGTCACTAGGTGATAAGGTAGTGACGTGATGGAGATGTGGTGGTGATGACGTGGAGGTGGAGGTGATGATGTTGATTGCGGCGGTAGGTGGCCAGAATCTGGCCGAAAAAATGGGAGGCGCCGAAAAAAGTTAGAGAGGGAGGAGAGTATATATGTGTGTGTTGGTGGCTAGGGTAAATCATGAGAAACCCTAGTTGGTTAACTATTTATACTTGGAAGTTTAAAAGGGAAGTGTAAAGTGCAACATAGTTTAGGGTGGACTTTGTAAATATTACAACATGGACTAAAAGTGATTTTTTTTGTTAAATGATAGTTCGGGACTCGTTTAAGCTATTTACTGGACGATTCAAAACACGAAAATTACGCCGTTACATTTAAAATAGTTTTTCCCACGAAAATGAGTATTTACACACCTAGTATTTTATAAATGTTTTTATAAAATAAATTTAAAATGTTTATTATATATTTGGGTATCACGGGTAAGCGTTGTTTGTAAAAATAAAACTTTAATTTGAACATTCGTGTTTTTAAATAAACGCTTTTGAATAAATTATTAAATATTTTTATTTAATAAAAAATGATAATTAAATATAAATTTAATTATTTTTGTGTCGGTACGTGTTGTAAGCGGTTTTCATAATTTGCGAGATATCTTCTCGTTTGTAGGTCAAATAAAATTTAAAAAATAAATTTGTAAATGAGAGATAAGTAATAATAAATATGATTTATTATTTAAATACTTTTTGATAGATTTCTGTTTACGCGGTAATCGTTTATATGTGCCAATAAAAGGTCAAACAGTCAAAAAGTCAAGTCGGACCAAAAAGTCAAGGGGTAAAATAGTCATTTAAAGTTCTAAAAATTGCATGTTGTGACAGTACCCACCCCTTAAAGGAATCCCGTCCCAGGATTCAATTTGAGTTAACCGTTTGTGTGACTAAAAAAGATTTAAGATTTAATAACCCCATTTTAAACATGGCGTTGTTAACTTTATTCAGCAAAATTTGATGTTTCGACACTTCTTAATATACATAAATTTTGGCTAGGTTTGACTAGGATATTTAATCCATCAGAATAAGTATCTTAGAAAAATATCATTACACGTTTTATGATTGATATAAACGTGTTATAAGGAAAGTCCCTTAATAGTTAATACGAGAAAGTGTAGGCGCGTGGGTATGTCTGTATAAAGTTTCAAATGTTTAAGGGCAGAGTCTAGCTTCTGATATCTGTAAGGTTCGACGATTAATATCGGACGAGGCTAATGAATTTAAGTATTCAACTTACTTAGGAAGTACGAGGATGAATCATGACTCAACTCACCGTAGGCAAACAATGCGAATAAAGTATAACTACCATGACCTAATAAATAGAAGCGCCGTAAAATGAGAATAATGATAATAACGAAACGTTGCACACAACGTTTAATAACGAAATAGACAACCATATATGTTTGTGCTTTAGTTTAGTCAACAAAAATGTGTTTTTACGAACTTATTTAGTTTATGAAGATGTTACGACATTCTTACAAAAAGTTACTATTTATAGAAAGTTTCTATTTTAGAAAAGTTATTAGTTTTGGGGCGTTAATAGCATCTCCTAATTTAATCATTTCCATATTTCCAAAAACGAACTAGTGAAACCCTAGCGTCTAACCAAAATCCTTAGCTCGCTAAATATATATATATAAACTTGCTATATTTAGAAATGACCTACGACAACGACTTATCATTTTTAGAAAATTCCTAAACCTTCGTTTTAATATTAAAAAGCTCCACGAATATTTTCAAAGACTTTCGGCACTTAATAATCCGTTCGAAACATTTTTAAACGTCTGTTTACCCTCATTTAAAACTCGGACCAGCAACTATATTCTTATAAATCACCCATGGACTTGACCATAAACTTGACCATAACACCGTCATATTTTTCAAACTATCCAAAACTCTTTTACGCCAAAACTAAACAACCAAATTCACTATAATACTAGCCTAACCTCATCGCCATCTTTGTTGCAACTCACAAATCTCACAACCTCTCAACAAGAACAATTTATATATCCGAAATCATCATAAATCTTTATTAAAATAATTATTCATTTTAATAATTTAAAAATCATAGCACAAACATATAGAGTCGCGAATCAAAAATACAAGAATACATAGCAACAATAACTATAACAAACAGTGATGGGATGCGGAGAGTGAGGACATTTCGAGAAACAATATCCTCAGAATAAAGGTCAACAAATGGGAGGAGCTCGCGGGAGAGCTTATGCTATAGGCGGCGGAATATTGCACGCAGTCGTTAGTTCGAGGATGAATCAAATCCATTAGCTCAAGAGTGCACAAGTCGAGTAAACGCTACATCCTCGTAGTTGATCAAAAAGATCATCTATACTAGGTAACGGGTAACGGTTAGCTCGTTAAATTTTTGGTAGTTCTTGTACAGCCTAAAGGATCTGATAGAACCTATATAACGTGATAGGTTCTAGATCGTTTAAGCTCTAGATTGTTTAGATCTAGTCTAGAATAAATAATAACAAAGGCGGAATATTCAAACAAAGAATCATTATTATTAAACAAGGGTTTTCATACACATACAAGCCCCAATTCTATTTGATCAATATAGAACGGTTACCTACCTATAACAGGGTCAAAGACCTTGAGGCTACACACTACTAGACGTCTACATCTTTAACACTTTGTGTACACACACGTTTTTCACACACAAGGATATTAAAAACTATGTCTATGGATCTCTTTATATAATAGAGTCCATAAGACTTTACAAGGAAAACTAATTGTATTAGGAAACAAATCTTCCTAATATTTATCTTCATATCTTTGACCAAATCTTTTAGAATCTTCATGTACTCCTACATCTTGTAGAATTTCAATCTGACGACTTTGATCCTTTTGTTTCTTTCTTGTTTTATTGTTTTGTATCATTGTTTTGTATCATCAAATCAATATAATTTCCAACAATCTTCCCCTATTTGATGATTACAAAACCAACATCTTGATCTTCCATGAATGAAACAATCTTCCCTTTAAATCGAAATCTCCATGCCACCATATTTAATAAGTTGCAAATCATATCTTTGTAACTTTCTTCCCCTTTTGTAATAATCCAATAGGGGTCTTGTAAAGATATGCAACTTGGATCTTTACAATTGTAAACCATATATCACATTACCAATCCAGCCTTCCAATGACTCAAATTACCCACTATTACTCACAATAAGAAAAATGAATTTAAGCAGTAGAAACTTAAACTAGCAGTAATAATAATGACTATCAGTAGTAATGAAAACCTTCCCCTCAAGTGGTGCATGAATATATCCTGATGGTTAAACACTTTGTCAATTAAGCTTCCCCTGAAACCAATATGTTAACCATCTCTTGAATCTTCAAATTATGTAGGCTTTTTGTAATGATTACTGATTGAAAAAACTCAGTATTACAAACTTGATGTAGAAGTAGAATAACCCAAACTTGTGTCTTATGTCTTGTACTATTCACGTAAATCCAAACTCATACTGATGATATATGAGTAGACCTCAATCTCCTGACAAAATCCTCATCTTCAATGAGACACTGAGCACTACAACGTAACTCCTTTAAGTGATAGAAAATGTGAACATTGAGCACCATAAATTTATAAATCACACATTGCTAGATTTTGCAAGTCTTCATCAACACCGTATAAGCATGAACAAGTTATCTTCAAACGTTGCTAGCCGTTTAAGATATGATAAGAACACGTACCCAAGTAATTCCACTTCATCGTTAAATAAGTGATAAATAATCATCGCCGTAACCAATTAATTCAAACAATCCCAAAAAACGAGCCATTAAACATTTAAGAACATTTAAACCAAAATCAATCTGTGTGTGTTGTCTGATATCTCTATAACCAGCCGAGAACCAAACCATACGTCCTGTCCGATATCGGACAAGTCTAACAGTTGAAACTTATTCGAGCAGCATTAAGTACAAACTGGCAGTAGTAAACTTTTCCTTGTTTTCTCATTGGCAGCACTAAGTAACGATAAGCAACACTAATGTATATTGGGAGCATAAAATACACATTGACTTACCAATAAATACCATAATCATAAAGCATCCAATAAGATCACATCCATATCCAATAGTATCAACGCCAAACATGAACCAGAAAACCATAAACATGAAGGTCTGGTGTTCGACTCACCTTCTATCTTGAGCTCGTCATGATTTGCCACGTATAAACCTGGAAGAAAAATTGTTTTGCCAAACCCTAAGTCAGATCTTAACAATCTTCGTTCAATGAACCAATACAACACAAGCCTGGTCTTCCCACACGATCAAACAACATAAACCACCATCGAACCCTAATTGTAAATTCGTTCTTGTAGCTTTTGCGAAAACCTAAAATTAATTTAGGTTTAATCTTTGAGCAGCAAGTGTTGTTGAATACAGGCAATCGAATCACCAAGCAGCATACTAAACGAATGATATATGCATAACAAACCATGGATTAAAGACCGCTTACTGCTTAACCGAATTAGGGTTTCTTTAAAACCCTAACTTTACCGAATTTCAACTATCACCGAATTTGATCTTACACCAAAAAAGAAATAGAAATTCGATACTTCTTTTCATCTTTAAATTCGATTGAAAAATCTTATAGGATCCTAGATCAAGAGCCCCGTGGCTCTGATACCACCTGATAGAACCTATAGAACGTGATAGGTTCTAGATCGTTTAAGCTCTAGATTGTTTAGATCTAATCTAGGATAAATAATAACAAAGGCAGAATATTCAAACAAAGAATCATTATTATTAAACAAGGTTTTTCATACATATACAAGCCCTAATTCTATTTGATCAATATAGAACGGTTACCAACTTATAACAGGGTCAAAGACCTTGAGGCTACACACTACTAGACGTCTACATCTTTAACACTTTGTGTACATACATGTTTTTCACACATAGGGATATTAAAAACTATGTCTATGGATCTCTTTATATAATAGAGTCGATAAGACTTTACAAGGAAAACTAATTGTATTAGGAAATAAATCTTCCTAATATTTATCTTTATATCTTTGACCAAATCTTTTAGAATCTTCATGTACTCCTACATCTTGTAGAATTTCAATATGACGACTTTGATCCGTTTGTTATCCTTTTGTTTCTTTCTTGTTTCATTATTTTGTATCATCAAATCAATATAATTCCCAATAGGATCCATCAAAGGTTTTGTTGATACGAGAATTTCATAATTCCCGTGATTCTATCTCACTAAAAGGTAAGTATATTGAATAAAATCTTCTAGTTTTATTGGTTATAATCCAATTAGAGTGATATACTCATTACATTCTAGAACCTTACAATCCGTAATTTCCATGACTACAGGAAGCATGATTTGGTCTCTCGGCTAAGGGTGTGGTGTTTCTATATGCTAAGGTTGAGGAAAAGCTACTTAGTTTTGATGCTTATGAATGCGAATATACGTGACCAACATGAATCATGAATATGCTCGCAAAATATTAATAAAACACGAGTACAATATAATCTCGTTAACAATGTACAGGAAGGGAAGAAAATAGAGATGGAACGTAAGGTAATTTGACAAAATTTTATGGTTACTACTCCCAGCATAACATGGTCCTTCCTGAATTATACATAGGTGATCAGGCTATGCATAATTTAGGAACTGACAATAAAATGCTCATTTCGTCAAACTAATGCGATGTTTTAAAAAAATCCTATACGGTATAAACGATATAGTTTATAAGGTATCAAAACAACTCGTGTTAATGAAAACAAGGTAGTTTATATAACGACACAAGATATTTTGTAAGATAACGGGAAATGTCTTATGAGGTGATAATCAAAATAGTTTACGAGAAAGTTATGTGACGGTTTATAATGTAATGGTAACAAATGGTTTACGAGTTGACAACCCAACAATTTATAAAGTGGCAACGTAATGGTTTATAAAAGACACGAAGTAGTTCATAAGATGATGACGACGTAGTTCATAAATTGATAGCAAAATAGTTTATAAATGACAACGAAATAATTCATGAGGTGACACCAAAATAGTTTTTAAGATGACTGCAAAGTAATTTATAATAGGGTAGCAAAAGTGTTTATAATTAATCGTAAAATAGGTTATAAGATGAAAACGAGTTAGTTCATTAATTGATAGTTAGATAAGTTATGAGGTAATAGTAGGATAATTATAAAATGTTGACAAAACAGTTTATGGAATGATATCAAAATAGTTTATAAGGTATTAAAATAAACAAGGAGCTATCAGCAAATGGTTTGTAAACTGGTGGTAAAATAGTTTATAATGCGACAACAACTATGTTTATAAGATGACACTAAAATAGTTCATAGTATACCATCCAGTTAGTTTATAACAGTAAGACAGTTTATATAATAATAGTAAAATGGGTTGTAAGATGGTAACAGACTCAAGGAGTAGCTTACATACATTTACTAGAGAATTGAAGTGTAACTGATAAAATCGTCATGACACAAATTGAACAAAGGATTTAGGGAAATCCATACAATACACGAAATTCACAGGAAAGTACTAGTGTAAAACTCTTAGAGATTATAGCCTAAGTCTACTTAGGTTTCACTAGATAGTGAAAAATCTCTCCTTAAACATCATCGTTATCTTTGACGGCGTTAGAGTTTCAACGAGTTTTAACCTCCTAAATACGGTTCACACGGTTTAGATTTCTAATTTTCCACTGCGGCCTCTACGTTAAATATCAAAATGAGTGTCCTACAATTCCTACTCGCATGGCCAACACTCTTGTAGTTATTGCACTTCATAGTGCATGGTCCAGTGTGGTGCAACTTACGTTTGTTGTGGAAGGGAAATTGTGCTACTTATGCGTTCTTGTAATTTGGTTTAGCAATGTAAGCTCTTATGGCCTTTGGTCATTTATTTTGTTGTTGGCATTCCTTAATACCTTGGTTTCCTAACATACGACCTAATCCATTTAGTCGCGAGCCAAGTGGATTCTTTCCTCATAAATAGTAATAACTTTGATAGAATTAGTAATTCGTTGGGTTACAATACACTTGATCCTCGTGGAACTCATTCCTTGTCTTGTCGTCGGTATTTACTTCAAAATCGAATGGGGTAAGGAAATGAAATAAGTCGAATTTCAAAAGTCGTGTTTCCAAAATGAGATGTTATGAGGGGATGGGTTAAAGTTGTGTGATAATTAATCGGCATGCTCCTAGAAGTTACGAAAAGTAAGAGAAATTAAGACATAACGAGATGACATAGATGTTTCAACAGTATGGGACTGGTGTTCAAAGTCATCTTCATAGTCGAATAGTAGGATAGCCAGGGGGTCGCCAGACTGCGATAATTTTCAAAGTTATGCAAAACGATATAATGTAAAGTCGTGAATACTTTTAAAGATCATCGTAATTATTCATGGTGTTTTAGAAGTAAACGAGACCATTGTGTCACTCACAATGTCTTAGAGAAATTTAGAGACCATTGTGTCACTCATAATATCTTAGAAAATAATTTAGTATTTATATAGACAACTTCTATATAAACAAGTGGGGAAATATATGTAACGCAAACGTAAACCACAGAGAAAAGATAAACGCAGGGTAGAGTTAAACCCATATCATAGCATGCTCAAGGAAAAATGGTTCCCAGGTATATGCCATAGAAAAAACACGTATAAAGCACACATAGAAGCACGTAAGGATCACATACTGGTTATAGACCAGACCTAGATATTCTACCTGGTTCTCTATAACCTTAGCTCTGAATACCAATCTGTCACACCCCCAAACGGGGCCTGGACGGAATACGTGTCCGGGGGCGTGACGTCATCATATTTCAAACATAAAGCAGGAGAGAACGACCACTAATGGACGTTTTGAAAATCATAACTCGTTGTATTATTTAAAAATAGATAAGTTTTACAAGATTTAAAAGAATTTAAACATTTGCGGAAGTTTAAGAAAAATGTAGCGGAAGCATAATTTGGTTTTCAAAAGACAACGAGTATGAATGAGAAATAAAGTCTTGATAAATGGTATCATATTGCACGTAGACTCCACATAGCACATCAAGAAGTCCAAAGCTAATCACCTGAGAAAAACATGCTAAAAACGGTCAACATAAAGTTGAGTGAATTCATAGGTTTAAGTAAAACATTTATGAGGATAAAAAATGTTTAGAGAATACTGCTTCACTCACAGTATTATGAAAAGATGTTTAGCAATTTGAAATGTTCAAACAAAGTAGTTTGGACCACAAGATTTCAAAACGTATGTGACAATCTTAGCAGTTTACGATTTCACATACAAAGCACATGAGACTATCATAACAAATACAATATCACATGAAAAGTACTTACTGTTGCGCTAAGCTCATGACACCGAAGCTCAATTCGATGCAGCATATTATAAGCCAAACAAGAAATTAACTGCCTTAGAGGTATCTGACCAAGATCACCTAGTGAAATTCGACATGGAATATATCCATTTATCGGGAGCCCCGTGGGTAGTGAGCGCTACTCACCCAGATAGGGATAATTAGTCCCAATAGATTTATTTATAACAATCGCGCTTACTTAACCAGCCAGTCGATTAAGAAATTAACGGTTCATGATAGTTTGGGCATTAGTGGTCTATTCGTAACTTAGGCAACACGTAAACAGGGAAAGTAGATCAAGATACTTGTGTCCATAGTAAAATCAACCATGCATTTCCAAAAGAAACGCTTTAAGTAATTGCATCTATAAGTAAAACAAAATGTGATATCAATCATGTAACCGAATTTGCAAACGAACATTTATGAGAGTTTAAAATCATTAGAGTAAATAAGTTTGTAAACGAGCATGTTCTCACCCCAAAAGTTATAAGGTAAATATAAAACAAGTAAAATATGGGGCTATGAACTTACCTTGATGCTACAGAACAATTAGCAGAAATGCAAATAATAAGCACAACACAAACAAAAAACAAAATGACTCAACCAAGAAGATGCAATTTATCTTAACGACTAAGACCCACTAGCTTAGGATGATGAATTTGGGTTATCCGGTGGATGAGTACATCAACGCGACACGTTGATAAATGATTTAGGTTTCAAGTTGGATGAGTTTGGTGGTTGGTTAAATAAAATAAATCGAAAGGTAAAAGCAAAGTATGTAATATATTCCGTATATATTACATATATGAAAAAAATATATATAATACGTGGCGAGTATTATATATAAGAAAAAAGAAGACGAGAAAGATAGATACTCGAAGTATATAATATTTCGCAAGTACTTTATAAGAAACGTGAGAAAATAATTGTAACAATATAATTCGACACGTGCTCGGAAATCATCAAATAATTTAATAAAGAGTTCTCGTTTAGAAGTAAACACACGTTTTGAAGTTATGAATTAGATAAATGATGTTTTTAAAGTTTTTACAAAAGTTATTATTTTGTTTATTAGTCGAGAATTGTAAAATACTATTTTATAATTTAGTATTTCGTTACGCGTTTTAACTAAACTAGTTGTCTCGTTTGTGAAAGTATAGTTTTCATTTATTTGTCGGGTTATTGTGTAATTACAATTTAATACTCTTAAAAACTATATAACTTAATCCTTTATATCGGGTTTCCACGATAATAAAAGTTTTAAACGAAAAATACTAAGTATAGAAGTTTATAGAAATTTCGACATGACCTATTCGTTTATAAGACGTTTCCCACTTTTATAAAAATTCAATGTTTACCCTTTAATCAATGTTGCAAGTATCCGCATGTTTTAATATATCTAGACAAGATCGAGTAAGAAACAAAAATAAACAAAACCAAACACACCCCTTATTGGGGCTGCTGTCCTAAACGCACCCTTAGGGGCAACAAAACAGCGAACCAAACGCCCCTATAGGCTGTGTTATCCACAGAACCAAACGCCCCTGTTGGGGCAGTTAACCCTAGAACCAAATGCCTCCTTTGAGCTTCAAATCGCAGAAACAAACACCCCTTAGGGGCTGTTTATACGCAGATCCAAACGCACCCTTTACGGGCAGCTGCTAAAGCACCGAAATAGACACCCTTTTATGAGCGTGTTTTATCAACCGAAACAAAAGAACAACCAAGCTAGATCAATAAAAAAAATGAAACAAATTAAAACATATACAACCACACAAATTTTATTATTAGATTTTACAAAAGATAAAACCCTCCAAACTCAAAAATATGTGATGAAGTGGTTGTGGTTTTTGGTGTCGTCGGTTGTGGTGGTGACAAAGTGGGTTAGGCGGCGAGGTGCGGCGGTGGTGTTAGATGGAGATGGTGGTGTGAGATTTGGCGGCGGTGTGGTAGCTGCGAAAGTTGTGAAGGTGGTGGTGGCAGTGGCGTGATGATGGTGATGGTGGCGACGTGGTGATGATGGCAGCTATTGTGGTGACGTGGGTGTTCAGATGGGGTGGTGAGGTGGTCGTGGTGACTGGTGGCGTGGTGGAGGTGCAGCTGTGGAAGGTGGCAGCGGCTTATGGAAGTGGTCACGAGGTGATGAGGTGGTGGCGTGATGGAGATGTGGTGGTGATGACGTGGAGGTAGAGGTGATGATGTTGATTACGGTGGTAGGTGGCCAAAATCCGGCCGGAATCTGACCGGAAAAATAGGAGGTGCCGGAAAAAGTTAGAGAGGGAGGAGAGTATATACGTGTGTGTTGGTGGCTATGGTAAATTATGAGAAACCCTAGTTGGCTAACTATTTATGCTTGAAAGTTTAAAAGGGAAGTGTAAAGTGCAACATAATTTAGGGTAAATTTTGTAAATATTACCACAGGGACCAAAAGTGAAATTTTCATTAAATGATAGTTCGGGACTCGTTTATGCTAGTTAATGGACGATTCAAAACACGAAAATTACGCCGTTGCGTTTAAAATAGTTTTTCCCACAAAAATGAGTATTTACACACCTAGTATTTTATAAATGTTTTTATAAAATATATTTAAAATATTTATTATTTATTTGGGTATCACGAGTAAGCATTGTCTGTAAAAATAAAACTTTAATTTGAACATTCGCGTTTTTAAATAAACGCTTTTGAATAAAATATTAAATAATTTATTAAATATTTTTATTTAATAAAAAGTGATAATTAAATATAAATTTAATTATTTTTGTGTCAGTACGTGTTGTAAGCGGTTTTTACAATTTGCGAGATTTCTTCTCGTTTGTAAGTCAAATAAATTTTGAAAAATAAATTTGTAAATGAGAGATAAGTAATAATAAATATGATTTATTATTTAAATACGTTTCAAAAAATTTTCGTTTACGCGTTAATCGTTTTTATGTGCAATAAAAGGTCAAACAGTAGTCGGACCCAAAAAGTCAAGGGGTAAAATAGTCATTTAAAGTTTTGAAAATTGCCGGTTGTGGTAGTTAGCAATAAATGGAACTTCTGGTGCTTTCCCTTATTTGAGATCGTTTACAAAGAAAAACCTGACGTAAAACGTTGATGTCGTTGTTCGAACTAGTAACACCAAAGAACGTATTCCAAATCCACAAATCTCTTGAGGCAACCATTTCTAATAAAATGAATGGCTCTGACCCGAATCACCCCTACAGAATTGACCAAAATAGAGTTTTTTGACATAGTTTTGTGTAGGCTTTCGCATAAACTCCTCTTCATATAACTGCATACCCCCTTATAGAAAGTTTCGAGGCAATAACGAGAAGTTTTAACACTAATTTGCAGATATTCTTCTAGTTGATATGGAACTACATCGTATGCTAGTTGTCAATTTCAAGGGTAAACTTAATCAACGGGGAAATGTCAACTTTTCACGTGAAATTAGTACGTTGTTGATAATAAGACATAATATCTGTTAATTCTCGAACAATGCGAGTGAATAGTTTTCCACTCATTCGAAACCGCGTATAGAATGTTGCTTCGGCGTACATTGAGATGTCAACGAAGTAAGCTGTTGGTGTTGGGCCATAATTTGACCCAATTGTCTCACAATATTTGAACATAAAATAACGAGAGTTACTCATTAATGAACAATCAGAGAGTATGTTACTCATTGATGAATAGTGAGTTTGTTACTTACTGAAGCATGAGTGAGTGTGTTACTCACTAAAGTATCAGTGGGTGTGTTTATACTTACTAAAGCATCAATTAGTGTGTTGTTTAAAGCTCAAATCAAGAACAATATTTAGAGATGTCAAATACCAACTGAAGAACACTACCTCACTAATGTGGTATATGTGAGTAAAGTACCTGAGCTACAAACAAAATCAGAGTCGATAAGATCTGACAAATGTCTCCTAACTCTGAATACTCTATTTCATAAGCAAACATGAAATATGGGCGGGAACTTTCTTGGGAAGATAAGCTAAAAGCAAATACAAGAAAGTCAAATAGTACAAGGAGTTGGTATAAAAGTAGGAACACTTGTCAACACAGTTCCCTAAAGTATGGTTGTTGCTTTTCCAAGAATAAAAGCAGTTAATGGAAGATGTACTTATTCACTATATGCATGACACGTCTCAACAACCCTCACATATTACCCCATGTATGACTACCTATATAAGAAAATATTTATAATATAGATATGTAGTGATTCTAAACAAACAAAAATCATACAAATGTATATAGTTGATAGGATCCTCCTCTTAATGAACTATAAGCTTAGCTTTGATTCATAAAATTAAGAGTTTTATTTGTCATTAAATCGAGATAGTGTTCCGCAACTATCCCTTGTAAATCCTTGATTCATTTCTAATAAGATATATATAAACATTAAAAAAATACAAATTGTGTTATTAGTTGTCAAATGGGTATTCAGTAAAACTTGTTTTCAATTTCTTAAACGTAATCATGTTTTACCCCGAAACTCAGGACTAAAAAGTGGTATCAGAGAGGGTGGGTTAATCTCATAATCCAGATCTGCTTTGGCTAAACTACTAATAACTTTTAAAAAACCTTTAACAAAAACCCTCCACAAATAAAGTGGTACCATTGTGCGGACTCAACTTGAAAAACTTGAGAAACAATGGTCCCTAAGAGTCCGTTGTGTGCAAGACATACACACATGAATTGGTCAAAATTCAATCAAAGTGGGTTTACTTTAAAGACTTAAAAATGCTACTAATGTTGCAACTTTTTAAGGGGAGAAACACTTTGATAAAAACTTTTGAAATTACCATTTCATATACTAGAACACATTCACCAAAAACCCTAAACATAACCTCCACAAAAAACCTACACAAAAGACCTCGCACAATCCACCCACACATAAAAAAACAAAAAACTACACTCGAACCTCACACAAAAACCTCAACAACAAAAATCCTCACAAAAGTCCTCAATTAAACCTCCATAAAAAATCCTCACAAGAAACCCCACGAGACTCTCCATAAAAAATCCTTTAAAAAAACTCCATAAACTTTTTATTCAAACCCTTGATCAAGGTTATTGACTATAATTTGTCACTGATATCAAAATGGGAGTCATGTTAAATATGTGTCGCTAACGTGAAGTAGTGGGAGGAAGGAGACTTGGTGACACAAAAAGTGGTTACAAAAATAGTCACCAAAAATGGGAGGAAGGAGACTTAGTGACAAAAAAAAATGGTCATAATAATAGTCACAAAAATGGGAGGAAGGGGACTAGTAACACAAATTATAGTATCAAAAGATGGTCACAAAAAATGAGAGGAAGGAGGATTAGTATGCTTTAGGGGAGACTTCCTAAGTATGCATCAGGAGGATTTGATGAGGGAGTATTGTGGGATTAAGGAGCATAAAGATGTCAATAGAGGTGATTTGATCTATGGAAGAGATGAGCACGGTGTCCTAAAGTAATGGTGTTGTTATTGTGATAATGAGAGATGGGTCATCAAGTGTGAAGATATGGATTCTTCTGATTATCTTCAAATAAGTTATGGGAATGGTAAAATACATTACACAAATCAGGAAAGGAGATATGAGTAATGGTTCTTTTAAAATTATAGACGCCTAAACTATTATCATGACTACACAAAGGGAAGCACTTCACAATTAGTTACGGAACAACCCCACAAGGGGAACTACGCCATAATTCCCGTTAGAGTGGTTAGATCGAACCATCACGAGGATCCAACTTTGAGAATAAACTCCTATTTTCCCGACTTTACCTAAGAAAGTTGCAACAAACCCCGGACATGGGATTTTTCATTCGAACAATGGTTGAAGGTCAAATTCAGGCACACAAATATTGTTAAATCCCTAAAGAATGTTGTAATGAATGAATGGGTCCTCGATAGCTTCAACACATGGTCAAACACTTCAGGCATAAGCAATGACCCGTATTCAAGGAATTTGTAGAAATATAGTTCAGAATTCAAAAATGAGGTCACACAATTGGCAAACGAGTATGAAGTAAGGATTGGGAAGAAAGGGTACATACTAGATAACATTTGGAAAATATGTGAACAAGTATATGGTGGAACACTTGAGTCATGGTATGATGAAGGATTTGAATAAGAATAGCAAAGGGAATGCCAATTAGATGGAACATATTACGATCCTCCCGAATTAAGTATGGACACAATCGAAGTAAAATGCTATTCATTTGATAACAAGAAGATCTTTGTGTGTGTCAAGAAGATGTTGATAGATGAACTACCCCTAGGTAGGGTAAGCGGGTCAAGGTTCAAAGGAATGATACGAAACAAAATGGACACAGCTGGAAGTGTCCAAAGAACAACGTAGACCCAGTTTGAGTCTAACTTAAAGACTTGGTGATAAGCAAAAGTTCTTGCCGGGAGACAATCCGTCTTATATCCTTTTATCTTATTTCATTTCATTTTTATAGTTTGTTTGGTTTTGTGTGTTCTTTAACATTTTTGTAGGTTGCTACAGCAATAGGAAAGACGAATAAAGTCATCTTGGCTTTTTGTTAAGTGAAAAATTTTGGGCTTGGCTACAGTAAGTAGCTACAACATAGCTGTATACCCAGGCTACATTATAGCTGGTCTTCCAAGAAAAATCATTGCTCGGGTCACTTAACTACGGCGTTGCTGCCACGATGCAATTATGCCGTAGTTCCCTTTTTTAGCAATTTTTTCAAAGTTAATATGAATTTTCACAAAACTTTGTACATTTTGTCATGAACTTTGTGGGTATGTTCCATGTAAGCCGTTATGAGATTTCACTCATCCATTCAGGACACCGAGTGGTTAAAAAGGATTGTTGCATACGCTAAATGCAACAGTGATTCCTACGAAACTGAGTTAGCTTTTTCATTTATTTTGTTTTATTTATATAATGTTTTAATGTATAATGCACACAGTTTGTTAAGTAAATTCAAGGATAAGAAGTTTGCTCATGGATCTCAAGGCAGAACACGTTCTAAAAACGTGTATCTTTGATCATACCGAGTAAAACTCGAGGGAGTCTTTCTGTTTTAATTATACTCTTTCCTTCATTTTACCATTTTATGTACAATAGGGACACTGTACAACTCAAGTGGAGGAGGGATGGAGTAGAATTACCACTTGACCAATATTTTCCTTTGTTTTTCTAGTTTGTTTTGAAAAATTCTGCCATTCTAAATTTTTTTGACATGTTTTTCTTTACCAAAACTAAAATAGATCTATGCCAAGCACAACTACCCATTATTCCATTGGTGAGGATAAGCCTTATATTCCATTTTCTCATATAACATAATCCACCAAATATGAGTGTGCCAGTAGTATTGTATACTTTAGAACTTGGCTCGTGCATCATTGTAAGACCATAAACGAGTAGTGTGTTGAGTTTTCTCGATATAATTGGTTTAGATGGTTCAAAAAGGCAACATCTTATGATTTATAACAAATTAGCCCATATGTGTATTATTATATGTTTTTATTGACTTGTCACGTCGACTTGTCGACCTCTCATGAAAAACCTTTTGTTGCAGTTATTTTTAATGCAAGATACCCAAAGAAACACCCATCCGAGCCTTTATTTTCACCTCACAAACCCATATTTATGTATGTTTCGTTACACCATTTCGCCTATAGTCCATAGTTGGGGAGTTGCTAGTTGCTCAAGTCCGTCGTTTAAGTGGAAGGGTTTGAGAATACGCTTTCATGGAAGACCCATCATTTTGATCGATGAAGACCCCCCGTTATCAATATCACTTTTGATATAATTTATCTCAAGTTGGGAATGTTTTTACATGTATATATTGTTAATGTACCTTCCCATGTTACAAATTTCTTGTATTAAATAATGTGTGTTAATTTCGAAATTTTGTAGCACGATGGAATTTTAAGTGTTGGTTGAAATTATAAAACCAACTTAGTTTATGTTTTATGTTTTATCATTACTGCGTATATAGTTCGAGGATGATTTAGAGTTGGTACGTATATAAACCAACTAGTGTTTAAAGGCTGAACTAGTGTACATTTTCCTTGACGATTTATATGGCAAAGATATACACTTACATGCACTAGCTCATTAATAAAGTTGATCAGTTTCTCACGCCTAGAAGTTTGACCTATTGGATGGTGACTAGCGATGGAGAGATTGTGGAATATAAACTATTTTTTGTGTATTTTTATTTTCCCACCTTTAAATGTATATCCCATGTCTTTTATCCTTCCCTTAATCATTCTCGGTCTAACCCTTTAGCTTGTTTGAGTTAGAGAAATTGAGCAATCATAGGTGTCTCATTCATGGATTTGGACGAGCATGTGTGGTTTTGTCGCCTTTTCTGGAACATTGGTATTGGTAAGAATCATAAGAATGATTCACCCATCTAAGCCTTATTGTCACATCAACCCTTGTTGCCTTTGAGAATTTTTTAGACCTTAGCTCTAGTGGTGGAGTTTTATGTGCTCGCCAACCCTATGATAGAATACATGCTATGATAGAGTGTTTGAGTGATCACCCCAAAAATGAAACTTGTAGACTAGTGAGAGTTGAGTGATTTTGTTCCTCTTTTCGTGAGGTGTTCGGCTTTGATGTTTTTCTAGCATAAGTATTTTTTAAATTCATATGTCCTAAGTTAAGTTGGGGGATATCTTTTTAGAAATGATATTAACATGTATACTTGAGGGCAAGTAGAAGTCAAGTAGAAGTCAAATAGGGGATATTTGATAACATCAAATAGTTTATACTTTTTAGTATCAAATTCCCTTATAATATGCTCATAATTGTCACATTTCTATGAAAATAGGTCCTTAATTGTTTCATATTTCATTTTTAGGAAAATATGAGCATTGGAATGGAAAGACGCGGAAATGGAAGGATGCGTGATGAAAAGTGCACAAAGTTAATACTCCAACACAAAGCTATAGTGTAGTTGGTTTGATGGAACTACGTCGTAGCCCATACTTGACCTGACCCAAAGATTCTAGTCAAATCTCAACTACGACGTAGTTGACCCGTTGGGGCTACGCCGTAACTTTGGTTGAATTTTATGTCGTGATTAACTACGGCGTAACTCATGTCTATGAGTTATGCCATAACTATGCCAAGACTTCGAAAGAACACGTGCTTTTGGGAACTATGGCATAGCTCCTTACTTATGGTTACGTTGTAGCTGGATCGAGGCTAGAAATACAAGCCTGAAACTATGCTATTTCTTCATTCTTTCTATTGGGGACACACAATTAACGACTAGGGCTTCTCTAGAACGGATTTTCCAGCTCCATTCATCATCATTCCAAGGGAGGATTTGATTTAATCTGTATTGTATTAATCATTCATCATTTGTTTTGTAGGAATTATAATGTCTAATCAATCCAAGATTTACTTCATTATTATTTCTGCAAATCTTAATATGAGTGGCTAAGCACTTTTAGTTCTAGCCTAGCTATGTATTTATTATTGTGATATTGTATGTTTCGTAGTCTTATTATCGTTTGTTTGGATATTCTAGTTGCTTGTCGGTAGATCCCCACATTTTAGGGTAGTGATATGGCTAGTGTAGATCCTTTTGGCTATTGAATAGGCTTAAGTATTTATAAGGAAGTCTATTGGGATACTAGAAATAATTTGACATCTATTTCGAGTGTAGGGGTTGCTGATTCTACTGCTTGCATTAGATTAGGCACTTATAAAGTGCGAGAAATATTTTTAAGAGGGTTTAATGTCAAGTGGTGGGATTGTCGACATTTAGACAAGTCTTTAGGATAGTTAGGATTTTAATGACTACAGCCTAGATGCCCAATTTCCGTGAGCAATGGGATTGAGATCATAGGTGTTAGGATTACGAAAAAGTCTCGGTCACTCCTAATATTTAGTTCTTAGCTCGTAGTTCATTAAATGTAATAAAGTTAAGCTAACCAGGTCAACATAAGACTCCTTTATGTTGACCACGCCCAATGTAAGGATTATAAAATCCCTCTCCATCCCATGGAGAGGGTGTTGGTCATTTGGATAATCTAATATTACATGTTTCTTTCTCTCTCTAAGTGATCGACCACTCCTCTTTCTCTCTCTATATTTTCTCTTTACTTCTCTCTTGGTTTATGTGATTTGGTATCTTACAATTGGTATCAGTCGCCATGGGGTAATATCATGAGATTCATGTGCGTTTTTATCTTGTTTAGATTCGGTTTTTTATGTTCTTTAGCCTCTTGTTTGAAAATTTTAAAATATAAGTTTTAGGTTTTAAAAACCATAAAGTTTATGTTTTTATGCAAGATATAGGCTTAAGATACTTAGTTGTACAAAAACAATCAAGAAAAAATGTTAAAAGGGTGTCTTTTAGGTGATTTTACGTGTTTTGGTTCGTCAGGTGTTTCTGCGAAATATGTATTTTTTTAATCCTGCGAAATACGTATTTCTACATAATATTACAGGTTCTGTTTGTGCGAAATACTTTTCTGCAGAATATTACAGGTTCTGTTTGTGCGAAATACGTTTGTACAGAATATTACAGGTTCTGTTTGTGCGAAATACGTTTCTGCAGAATATTACAAGTTTTGTTTGTGCGAAATATGTTTCTGCAGAATATTACAGGTTCTGTTTGTGTGAAACAAGTTTCTGCGGAATATTACAGGGTTGGTTTCTGAGGAATATTACACAGGCGTATTTATGCGAAATATTACAGGGTTTGTTTCTGCGGAATATTACACAGACTTGTTTCTACGGAATATTACACTGCACATTTCTGCGACATATTACACAATTCTCCTTTATCACTGAACGATCAACTTATATCATTTCACATAACCAATATCAGAAAAATGACTACATTGGCAGAACACATGATTGTGGCAGAGGTTGATAACTGTCCTCATATGCTTGAAAAGACAATGTACACCTCTTGGTCGAGTCGTATGTTGCTTTACATAAAAGGAAAGGAAGACCGTTGAATGATACTTAACTCTGTTCTCAAAGGACCACTTGTGTACGGTACTATTTAAGAGAATGGTTTCCAAAGAAAGAAGACTTATGCAAAACTCACGGATTAAGAGAAACTTCAAGATGATTGTGATGTAGGAGCCACCAATATTGTTCTTCAAGGTCTTTCACCAGATGTGTATTCACTTATCAACCATCATAATGTTGCTAAAGAAATTTGGGATCGTGTTAGGTTACACATGGTAGGAACCAAGCTGACATACCAAGAACGTGAGTGTAAACTGTACAATGAGTTTGATAGGTTTACTTCCTTGAAGGGTGAGTCTCTTCATGAGTATTACTTGCGGTTTGCTCAACTTATGAATGATATGCACATTATCAAAATGATAATGCAGCAGGTCCAAGTCAATACTAAGTTTTTGAATAGTCTTTATGCATATCTCGATCAACACGAGACACATGCTACTGAAGTCCGCTTAATGTGTGAAAGGCATCTGGATCCCATTGCCTTGATTGCTAACGATCACTACAGTCCTTCATATCAACTCGGTCATCAACCTTAGTACAATCCTACTCACTATCAATAACAGTTATCATGAGTTCCTCAACAGTATTATCCCTCTTAACAACATTCATAATCTTATGAAGTACCTTCTCATTACCAACAATATCAGCCTTAAGAAATTCCCCAACAACCATCTGTTCCACAACATGCTTATCAATCTTTTACAATTTCATAGCAACCACAAGCTGAGTTTTCCCAGCTAGACTCAAGTCTTGCAGTTGCATCACTTTTACCAGGTGATGATCCAATTTCTAGCCTGAACAAAGCAATGGCATTTCTATCCACCGCAATTACATTACGTTTTCCTATAACCAACAACCAACTCAAAACATCTTCCAATCCAAGAAACCAAGCTACCATTCAAGATGGTAGGGTTACAGTCCAACAAGTGAAGGGGAAACAGGGGCAGATTTTCACTGGTATGGGATCTAAGATCAATGCAACAAGCTCAGTGATAAACAGAAATGGGGGAAACAATGCATCATTTCAAGCAAGGGTTGTCAGGTGTTATAATTGTTAAGGAGAAGGACATATGGCAAGGCAATGCACTCAGCCAAATAGGCCAAGGAACTTGGCATAGTTCAAGGATAAAATACTGCTAGTTCAAGCATAGGAAGCTGGTCAGGTGTTAGATGAGGAGAAGCTAGCATTCTTAGAAGATTCAAGAGTTTCAAAAAGCCAAGATACTCAGACAACCATCACATACAATGCTGCCTTCCAGACTGATGATCTCAATGCTTTTGACTCAGACTATGATGAAGCACCAAGTGCCAAGGTAGTTCTTATGGCTAATCTCTCTAGTTATGACTTAGATGTTATCTCTGAGGTACCATTCTCAGAAACTAATCAAGATAATTCTGTACTTGATAATTATATTCAAGAGATGTATTATTCTGAAGAACCAACTTTTGATCCCACTTTAGAGATTGAAATTACAAGTGATAGCAATATCATCTCATATGATCAATATTTGAAAGAGACTGAAAGTGCAGCCGTTCAAAATAATACTTCAAATGAACAACAAAATGCCGTGATAATATCGGTCTTTGAAGAGATAACTAATCGAGTTGCTAAATGTAATGCTGAGAGTATTCAAAATAAGAATGTGAATGAGTCTTTAACTACTGAGCTAGATAGATACAAGGAAAGGGTAAGAATGTTTGAAGAAAGACAAAAAGTTGATTTAAACGAACGTGAAAAATACATTGATTCACAAATGAATGTTATGATTCGTAACAGAAATGTAAAGTTTGCTGCTTTTCAAACAGAGATTGACACACTTAAATTTACTCTATTAAAAAATGTCAACGAAAATGAATCTTTAATGACAACCATTGATGTTTTAAAAAAGCAAACCAAAGGAAAAGAAGATAAATACATTCAAAAGGAAATCGATTTAGAAAAGCAGAATAAAGAGTTAGAAAACATTGTTTATAAAGTGGGTCAATCTGCGCAAACAATGTATATGCTGACAAAACCATAAGTTTTCTATGATGACACTCATTAACAAGCTCTTGGGTATTAAAATCCTTTTTATCTAAAGAAAGCTCAGCGGATTAAGCCAACGTTATATGATGGTGTTGTGATATCTAAGAAACATGATGTGATTTATGTAGTTGATTATTAAGAGACACTGATTTTAGCTGAAGAGA
>BQNB010075833.1:0-26467 GCA_026074375.1 Tanacetum coccineum | reverse complement strand
AGAAGAGTAAACTTAAGAAACATGAAGTTAAACAAGTTGAACAATCATGTTTAGGGGAGGATTGTTAGGAATTATGTTTCCCTAAATTAGTATCGCTAGTTATAAAGTTAGTACTGACAGTTATAGTTTGTAATGTTAGTATTAGTTAGTATTAGTTTGTACCGCTAGTACAAAATAGTTAGTACCGATTATAAGATATGCATGAGTTATTATAAGAAAAGATATGCATTATCTTTTACGCGTTTTGTAAGTCGGTTAGGGTGTTACCTTACGCTCAGTTCTCGAGTTTCATTTTCAGAAGAAAAGAAAGGAAAGGAAGGGGAACAAAAACATATTTGTGTTCTTGAGTTTTATTTTAATAAGAAAGGAAAAGAAAGGGAAGGAAAAGGAAGGAAAATTTGAAGGTTTTTTGTTCTAAATCTTTCCTCCCATATTTGGGCGGATTGGGAAGGAAAGTGTTTATATTGACAAATTTACCCTCATTTCTTCCACCACAGAGAGTCTTCAACCACTGTGTAATCTTCATTTTTTCAAAATAAGAAACTAATAAAAGTCCTACTGCAAAATGACGCATCGTTTTTTTTATTTAGCGATTATTAGGGCTAGTGATTTCTTGGGCTTTCTTGGGTTTGCACATGGGCCAATTATATTCACGACATGGACCAACATATTTTTTATGCGCATTTTTACTTGTTAGTTTGATTAAATAATATTTTAAATAAAAAAGTATATTAACCACAAATGGCTTATTAAAAAAAATTAGATTAGTAGCAGATATTTTGTTTAAAGGGCATAAAAGTAAATTTTTATGTTTCTTTTCTTTCTTTATTTCCTACTAATTTCAAACTCGAAAACACAAAGTGCATAGTAAATTTTTTTTCACTATCTTTTCTTTTCCTTTCTTTTCTTTTCATTTGTTTTCACTCCTTTAATAACTCGAGAACAAAGCGTAAGCCACCATACTCCTTCCTCTAAGAAGGACCTTTTAAAACATGGTACCTAAAGTCGATGCACTTTAGTTCTTTTAGTTTCGACGTGTTAAAAGGAACCACCGAATGATTTATTCGCATTTCTTGGTTAATAATCACTTTTCATGTCAAGAACCAAGACAACTTACTAATTGGAATAACATGTTCATAATTATTGTTGGTTCTTAATAACGAAAAATTTATAGTAGTTCATTTTGCATAACAAACCGCTAGTAGGAATCAACATTCTAATTTTGTTGGCATGATTACCTATTTGATGATTTGACCATTCAAATGTTGTTTATCATAAACTTTTCATCCAAAACGTAAGCAACTTTTTGGCATAGTCACCAATAATATTTTAAATGTATTTCAGTTAAGAAATCAGGCGTAAACATCAGCCACGAGCAATATGAACAGATTCTCAAAATGACATTCTAATTATAGCCTTTTAGTCAAATATTCTGTATTAGGCTGCCCACTATCGTAGTGGGTCGCGACCTACTTATTCCGGCGTCACATCAACTTTCTCTCTTCGGCGACCAACAGGCGATCTAGTGCCACTATGAGGCGACCTTCATTTTTTTTAAACTTCAAATTTAAATTTCATTCATTAAAATAAAAAACATTACATAAAAATAAAAAAACATTACATAAATAGTTTCCTAGATTATTAAAAACGACTATTTCCTAAATTAATCTGTTTCGTATTCTGAATCAGATTTCACCCCACATTCCATCCTAAATAACTCATCATGAGCTTGTTATGCATTCAGAAACTCCTCCAATTCTTTGTCATAAATTGCTTGTTCTTTTTTCGCCTTCGCTTCTTCTTCTAAGTGTTCTTTGAAAGCTGTTTCATCAACAAGTAACTCCTGGTACTCTTCCTTAGTGAGATATGGACATATCTCATGTTCATCAGGTTTTTCCTCGATCGTTGGAATTGAAGAAATGCTAGACATCGGTGGTTTCTCGGGTGTTGAGGGATTGCTTTGGGTCAGTTTCTTATCCATAGTTGTTGGATTTTAAAATTTGAATACATAATTTAAGAAGTTGTGGGAGAAGGCGTGGGAGGAAATGAATGATATATATTAATACTACATGTACATGTATATGTATATGGTATAAATTAGTAAGTATTGGCAATTATTTAATTGAAAGTATATTTGTATGTATATGCCATATTTAATGAATTCGACTACTTTTAAAATGTTAAGTACTAACTATATATTATTCAACTAATATTTTTTTCGAATACACACATTCGATCCATTTTATTTATATAGTATATGTGATATTTTAGTATTTACGATGCTTTAAAGTTGAATGACATTTTAATTAATCAAACTATGTACAACGTATGCGTTCTAAGACATTATGTAGGTCAATTCTTTATATTTTTGTTTAGTTGTGTAATTTTATGCTAAATTTATAAGGGCGAAAAATCCCCAAATCTCCGTGGGGATCCCCGATCCCCGTTAGGGATGGGGATGAGGATGTAAATCGATTCCCCGATGGGGATGGGGATGATGTTGAGAAACGAGGATGAGGATGATAAGTACGATCCTCGAAATTTCCCGACCCATTGTCATCCCTATACTCTTCCTCAGTGAGATATGGACCTATCAACTAATATTGACCACTCTATAAATAATTTTTGCCGCCTTGAGTCACGCCTTAAAAACGCTATGACGCAACGCCTCACGCTAAAGCTTGAGGCTTGGCTATGCCGCTACGCCACGCTTCACGCTATTTATAACCTTGGTATTTATAATAAAAAAAACTAGCCGTTGAAATAGTAGCCGTTGGAATTTGAAATTTGAAATTTAAAAACATTATATTATTATTCAAATACATAAAAAAAACATTAAATATTAAAAACATTACATTATTATTCAAATACATAAACATTACATTAAAAAACAATACATAATTATTCAAATACATAAAAAACATTACATTAATCTAAAATTAATTATTACGATCTTGGTATGTTGGCACTTCAATTGTTGTCAAAGCAGGATGATTTTTCAAAATTCTTCAACACGCCTCCATTGTGAAAGGATGTCCGTACCTCGTTTGATATTCGGCTAACGCATTTTGAAACAAAACGAGGTCAGAAGACCCGTTCTCGTCTATCCGTTGGACACCATCGCAAACGACACTAAACGTAGCAACTTTTGGAAGAATCGAATTTTTCCATTTCGAGACGATGGCATCGTATCCTCGAATAGTTCCTCCCATATCTTTCTCAAAGTTAGCAGAAACTTCCTCCCAAAACCCTTTTCTAGAATGTATGTCTCTCGTCACGTACGTGTCCATCGCGTTGCACCAAGCTGTACATAACGTTATTTCTTCCGCTGTTGTCCATGGTAGTGTCGTCTTGGCAGCTCCACGACGGTTTGAAGAGGAAGTCATTGTGTGTTTTATAAATGAGAAGTATAAGAGTAAATAGGTTGAAAGTGTGTATAAAATGGTGTAATAAGTTGGGTATTTATAGGGTTAAATTATTTAAATTTTAAAAATTAAAAAGTTTTTTTTATATAAAAACAAACAAGTGTGCTCGACCTTTAGTCGTCCCTGCGACAAATTTATGATTCGGTCTCCGGCGACCTCGACCACGACCGACTACCCACTACGGGGACGACCGACGGCGACCGAGTCGGTCGTCCGGCCCGTAGTGGGCAGCCTAAACTTTTGTTATCTCAATATTTAACAGTTACCCTGGTTTATATGTTTGGCTTACCACTGACCCATTCAAGACCACTAGCGGTTATGTTTCCGACGTTGGGGCGGGGGTGTTATAGGTTACTTTTCTGGTACGGCTTTCTCCAGTCAGGTCTCGTGCTGGTTTCATACCGTGATCACGTGAACGAACATTAACAACATTTTACGTTCGTTTAGTTAAATGAACGAACATAAACACAAGTCTTGTCCATTCATTTATGTTCGTGAACGCCCAGTTATTGTTTGTTTATGATCATATATATGTTTACGTTCGTCTATCGTATCTTTTTATTGTATAGTTTAAAATTGATTTACTTAAACAAAACAATACTTATAAAATACAATATTGTGTATATTTTTGAAACTTTTATGTTTATTTATGTTCGTTCGTTTATGTTCGCTCATTTATGTTCGTTTAGAGTCTTAATGAACGGACATAAACGAACATGAACAACATTATTTCTTAATAAACGAACATGAACAAGAAAATTCGCTCGTTTAAGCAATCGTGTTCGTTTATTTGTCCGGCTAAAATTAAACGAACGAACATGAACAAGGCTCTGTTCGTGTTCGTCTGGTTCGTTTACAACCCTACATATATTGCATAAAGTTCATACTTCATATGTATGCACTTGAGCAGGGGCGGAGCTAGGGGGTTCCCGGGGGTGCACGGGAACCCGATGGAATTTTGTCGCATAGTGTATATATTTGCTAAAAATATCGATTTCTTCAAAATGAACCCGATCCGAAAATTATGCGTTACATAAATACTTGTTTTATTTAATTTGTCAAATATGTTAAAATTTTAGTTTTAATAAAATCGTATATTTTAGTTCTTTTTTTTTCTTTTATACTCGTACTAAAAATTTTGTGCACCTGATGACTTAATGCTCTGAATCCGCGCCTGCACTTGAGTGCGTGTCTGTATATAAGCAAATGTATATACACGTTGCATTTGCTATATAAAATTGATCGAAGTGCGAGTTTTCAAGGCGTATAAATGTTTGCTGTCAAACAAAACTAACGAGAAGTATTATTTTACCGGAATAATTTGTTAGAATAGTGAAAACTCATATGTATTCAGCCACCATATATAAAGTATAAGACATAAGCAAACTTTAATGGACCAAACTTACAAACCGGGCTTGGGCCTAGTCCATCTAATACTCCCTCGCAATCCGAGCGGCGAAATCGCGAAAGCTCGAACTGGAGAGAAAACACAAAATATTAAAGCTAAGTAAACTTAATTTGCAGCGCCGTCTTCATATCGTAGCAAGCAATAACAGAAGCGTCACACACATGGACATCAGTAGTTGTTGAAGAAATCCGCCAACATGCGAAGACAAATCTTCAAGCGAACTGATAAACATAGATAAAACAAAGATTTTTTTTATATACGGGATAACCCAAAGTGTCCCGAAACATAAAGGATAACCCAAAGTATCCTCACAATCGTGTGGATTTGTGACCTAACACAAATCACCAAAACAATTAACAATCATAAATCACCAACACAAAAAAAAATAAACAGACGATCGTGTGGATCTGTGACCTAGCAAGAATCACCAACACATATAAAAATAAATAAACAAACAATAAAGCAACTATTAAATTTTTTTCATTCGGATAACCCAAAGCAACCTAACGATGGTGAAACAATCACAATCTGATCCTAGATGGAACAACAATTATTTTGAAAAGTAAACATATAGACAGATGAATACCATCTGTATGCTTAATAGAAGTGTAGCACGATCATTATAAATTAATTTACATTGCAGCTTTATGATCCACCTCTTCTGCTGCCCGTGCTTGGATTATTATGCAACTTCATAGGCTGCCTCGTGAACATCAAGAGCAGCTCGACCAAATGGGTCAAGATTTTTTTTAAGAAGGTTAAAAGGTGATGACTAGGGTTTGACGGGGTGGTTTAGGAGAGGCCGCTCAACGTAGCCACCTAGGTCTAAGGATCAGACCCGCTCTGATACCATGTTAGAATAGTAAACTATTCAGCCACAATATATAGAGTACAAGACATAAGCAAACCCTAATGGACCCAACCCACAAACCGGGCTTGGGCCTAATCCATCTAATATAATTCTCTTTACCAAAAAAAAACGAGAAGTATCTGCATTAAGTTAAGTTATTGAGCAAGTATTTTTCAAAGGTGGTGTCACACCCCGACAATGGCGGAAACTCAGGAATGCAACATAATGATCAATCATAACACAAGATACAAAATAGAAAAAAATACATTGCATAAACTTTAAGTGCTATGAAGACCATCAACCTTGTACAAACTCAAGTGATGTCCCAAATCGCAACTAAAATCCACAATCTCTTAAAATTATTCAAATGCCCTCACAGGGGATCCAAAATCCAAACTTAAGCCAAACTTCCAAATTCTAAACCAAACAACAAGCAAAGCAAGACTTCAAACGAAATTCCACTCGAGATACTTCTAAGTCTGCTATCACAATAACCAAACTATTCTTCTTTCACTTCACCTGAAAATGATACTCGAAAACGTAAATAATAATGTTGGTGAGCTCGTAGGTTTGACCTTAAACCCAAAAGCTGTGCCAATATTTCAACAATGGACAATAGCGCCATATGACAGTGAATATATGCAAACAATCCAAGACATAGTATCCCCGCTAGTCAATCACCATATGTCACTTATGCACCTAAAGGACCTACCAATTGGAGCACTAATATTAGGGCAGGACCTCACACAAACTTGGGTAGGCGTACCCATCCGCTCCAATAATCACACAAATACTGGGTAGGCGTACCCATCTGATCCAATAATCTCACAACACTGGGTAGGCGTACCCATTCGATCCAAACATTCATGCATAACATAATATTCACATAGCAGTCATAAGCACATATCTTGTCTAAAAACAAAACCACGTTTCGCACAAATCAATTCAAAACATTTCAAAACACATTTGAGTATCATTTTTCCCCAACGGAAAAACAGTAAAAAGTGAGGCTACGAGAACTCACCTTAAGCAAGTTCAAATAGCAACCAAATCCCAATCACACAAGAAAAATGCAACGACTCCCGCACACTAGACCTAGTACCAGTTATGTCCCAATTTAATCATCTAATTCCAAAATACTTTCACCTTTTGATGCATAGAGTATATACTCTTTGTACAAATTACCCAAAACAATTTAGTGGTTTGATGGTTGACGACATATTTCCACATTATATTCCAAAATCTCGTTCCCTTGATATAACATACTATACTATAAGTAGAGAAAATAGATAAGTAATATAATGTAGATATTTATAATTAATAATTAGAATTATATCTCGACAAGTCCCATTTCGGTAACCTTTAGTCCACTTTTCAAAAAAATCATCATATAACGGTTAAAAATGAAACGTATTATTCATAATACAACACATTAGAGAAGTTTCGAGAAAAAATAAATAATTCGAACTTTTAGAGAATTTTAATTAAATAGAATAAAAATATATAAATAATGAATTTATATTAATAAAAACAAAATCATGTATTAGGAAAACTATTCTAATTATAAACTTTTTACGAAATTCAATTCAACAGACCCGTACCGCTTATACAACTTTTTCCAATGTTTTCAAACCATATTTTCAACACTTTTCATAGAATTCGACACTTTTCGACAAAATTTTAAAATCTTAATCTTTAACGTTTACTAAAACGTTTTTCCTAAAATATCGTTCAATATCACTTCGGAAATACCATTTCCACATTTAAAAGTCCGACAAAACACTCATCAACGACTAAATATCTCGTATTGGGCTATAAGTCCCAACAAGGGTCAATTAAGAAAAATAATTAAGACTAAAATACGAACCAAATCCAAAACGCAAGTCCATTTACATATATAACATATACTTTATAGTAAGAAATAATCCAGACCAAATAAGCCCTCCCATTAAGCCGCGGCTTAAATAGACTTATTGGGTCGTGAGTCAAATGGCTCAAAAATACGTATATTAAGCTTGAAAATAAGCTAATAAGCAACGTATCGCATTTGGTTACTACCATAAGCCTTAAAAATAGTCCACAACATACGCCGAAAACACAAAATAAATCAAAATTCACTATTCCTAGAAATTTGTGGGAAGTGTTCGTATGCGAATAAGCCCCAAACAATCCAAGAAATAGCTTAAAAATAAGCCCCGTATTAAAGCTATACAAGCTACTAAAAAAAATAATCATTACAAGCATATTATCATTCAACCATCACTACCTACAACAACAAAACTACAAAAACTCCCTTTTCTTTTTTAACAACCCACGAACCAAACAACCCTCCTTTTCTACTCATTTCTTTCTTCTAAAAATCAATTTTTCTCACGACTAGTCCACCTTTGTACAACTAACATCATGCATCAAAATAAACCCAAAAGGACCAAACGAATATAAATTTTGAAAACTTACAAGTAAAACTTCAAAAATGTAAAATTTTTACACGAAACGGACAACCAAACGTTATTTAGAATGAATACCAAGCACTCCAGAGATAGATATCACCCAATATATCACCAATCTTCATGCTTTTTATCAAAATTTCAAAAATTATAAGAGTGTGTGTGTTGCTTAGCTCGGACGCAAAGAGGGAGAGAAAGAGATAATTTATTTTTTTGATATGTAAAATGAAGGAAAATGTACTAGGTGACAAGGCATTATAGATGTACAATCTTGAGACACATTAGCTAAAAGTTAGCCTCCTTGTCTCCTCTTGACTTCTTGACCGACTAGAGCATCCTAGACGTCTCGGGTCTTTCTTTTCATGTCGGGATCACTTAAAAACTCGTAAAAACTCAAACCGAAAAATTTTACCTCCCAAAGTTAATTAGCATTTTTATACACCTTAAAAATACTTTTTGTCCATTACCTATAGTATTCCACCAAGACATATTATCACTTTAAACCCTTTCAAAAACCTTATTTGGACATTAACTGACGTTCGGTACTCATGTTTTCCAGTCATATCGTAAAATACACGGGTCGACACCACCCAAATACAAATAACACAAAAATACCTTCCAAAAGGGAATATTAATCACCAAAGGGAAACCACAATTTCAACATACATCTCATAAAAATCATCCCGTCAACACGGTAACACAATCCGTAATAAACTGACAAAAGGTCAAATAAGTCAAAAGGAATATAAATGAAAATATTGCAGAACGTACATAAAGGGCAAAGGATAATTCTACCCCCTAAAATGAATTGTCGTCCCCGAAATATCAACTCTACTAATATTACTTAAACAAATCGGTTTACTTCAATTTCATCTGATCTTCACTTTCCCACTTACGTAATGTCCAAGGCCATGTTTCGAATTCCGATCGAACTCTTAAACGATGTCAATTCTACTACCCTTCAACTACTTAAACATCTCTTTCTAAAATGATCCACAGTTTCTTCCACAAAATCAGTTTAGCAACAACACTGCATCTCACCAAAGCACTTGTAGTGTTGAGATAAGCCAAACACTTCTTGACGGTTCACAACATGTGGAACTTGTACCATGAACACCATTCAAGGTTCCTCATGTAAATCTAACCGAGATAGGCCACAAGAACAGTGCTATACTTTCTCCAACAATCTCAAACAGCCCAACCAATCCTAGTTCTAACTTCCCTTCTTCCCAAGCGTACCCACAATCTTTCCCAAGGAGACACTTTGAGCAAGACATAGTCCCTACGACTAAACTGCAAAGAGGCTTCCTCCTCCTTATCAGCATAACTTTTTCTTCGTATCACATGACAGCGTAACCTAAAGGCTATCCGTAATCAGTGAGATCATCTCTTTAACACCCGTCCAAAATGGGTCGCGAGCAGGATATGATGATTACGGGTTTATTTCATCATCAATCAAAAGCACCAAGAAATTCATGAGAAGCTACCATTATACAGTTATCATTTAAAAACTGAACACAATGGATTTCATAAATGGTTCGTTATAAAAAGCTCATGGGCTTAACATGTTAATCTAGGAAAAGGTATAAATATTTCACAATAAAACAATGTTCTTAAAACGTAATGCAACTGCTAATCTTTAAATGTGATAATTGTGACAGTCAAATGACGACCAACCCATGTATCCCGAAGGACTTGTTCCCTTATTGTGACCTGAAAAACATTTTTAAACTATCAACAATAAAGTTGGTTAATTTAAAGGGTTTTATGAATTAAATGAAGCTGATAGCAAGATTTTCCTGTAATAGAGTAATTAAACAATATCACAAAAAGTATTACGAAATGCACTAAGCCAACACTGAACTAAACAAAGTATGTATTGTAAAATACCCATAAATGACATTTAGGCCCAATTAGATGTCAACCCGTAACATCCATAGACTCCAAATGTTATAAATACGGCCATCGTCGTTTCCCCCGTCCCAGGCAACCGGTAAACAAGCAAGCCTACATGCCCGGAACGAGTAAGTTTAATCCCAAGTAGATCTATTCATCAACATTCGCGCTTCCACAAAATTCAATTAACAATCACATTCATGAATTACACATTCATGATAATGGGACGTAGTGTGGGGTGTTATAGCTACTTAGGCAGGCTCGTATTATTTTGAATTTACAATGAACTTGATCCATGTTGAAAAAACAAACAAGAATCACATCCCGAGATATTGATAAGATGATTGAAAAAAGTTAATAAATGGTGGTGGACTATAAACTCATAGTCAAGTAATGATAACGGAGTGAGAAGTTGATAGTTGCCATTAAAACGATGCAAAAGACTTTACCGCAACCATGAAAAAAGTAATACATATTCACTAAACGGGAAAATATAAAAGAAATAAACACTTACAATCTCGTCCCTAGATGTGAGTTTCTTGATTATTTAATTGGAATTAAAGTGCACCTAGTGTGTGCTTCATTTTTAATTGAATTAAATGTCATTTGAAAATAATTCCTTATTTTAAAATGGTCAACTTTATCGGTTCAACGTGGTCAAACTGCAAGTATATAATTTATGACTTCGGACATTTAAGAAACTATGTTGTACATACTTTGAATTATTAGTTTGGGTCAGTCCTTGGTTTGGTCTCTAAATGCGTTAAATAATTAGATGAAACATTTACGTTTTCCTTTTAAATTAAACTTATAAATTTGTAAGTGTTATCATGAGTGTCGTTAGAGTTTTACAATTAAATTCTGGACTCGTTACTTAATGAAATCATAAACCAATAGTCGTTTTGGAAACTAGGTCGTGTCGTCTACAACTTTTGTTATTTAGGTTTTGTCAAAAATGTCGTTTAAGGGATAAAAAACGTAGCCAAAGGGGAGGCATTGCGACTGCCAACAGTCTTAACCATTAAGACTGTTGACACGCGGTCAGCAGTACTAACTTCATGTTAGATTTCCTATTTCGTTACTCCATATTATGACAAACCAAGCATACCTTTGAAAACTAGGTCATGTCTTCGTAAATTTCTCTTTTATAAGTTTGGACAGTCGGGGTCGTTATGTGGGTCAAAAATGAGTACGAAGTAAGGGGTGTCGAACTCGCGGTCGGCAGTATTAACTGCGTGCCAACAGTATTAACTGTTTGGCAGCAGTACTAACTTTGGACCTTCGTTGTGAGTTCGTTTCTTAACCATTTTTGACGAGTCGAATTCCTATATGAAGCTCACCATGTCTTCTATAAAATGCCCCCAATAGTTCGCCCTACGCCCTAGCCTAAGTGGGTTAAAACAAGGTTTAAAGTAAGTGGTGTCGAACTGTCTGTCAGCAGTATTAACTGCGTGACAGCAGTACTAACTTTGGCTCCTCGTATCTTTTTATTTTCTTGACGAAACTTGGTGACTCCAGGGGCAAAACGAAGTATCCTAGGTCCTTCTTACGTGACACACAAGGTCAGATCCTATATTTATGTCTAGAGGTCGAATGGTTCACTCAAAGTTGTTAGTGTGGGCCGTGCTTTATAATTGCTTCAGCAGGCACTCTTTCTTTTTATCCAAACATGTCCAAGTTACAAAATGGCTAGCCTTCTAACCCATCACCCTTGTATGACCATAGTCTATGTTTCATTAGTCACTAACACGTTTTATGGGGTTTGGCTAGGTTATTCGAACTACATCAGTAAGTGGCAAAAATATGTTTTTTTTACAAGTTTAAGCACACAACTATGGCACAAGAATTATAATTAAATGATGACTATTAAGAGGTGATTACTCACAAAATGCAGGGGAGAGTGCCTCAAACTTAACTACGGAAACCCTAGCTCCAATATCAAGAAACCCTAATTGAGCGAAATCCTTGAGTGACTCGAAACCAACAGTCCCTTGACCCTTGCTTTCTCTTCTACGGACCAACAAGAAAAACCCTAGTAATGTCGACTAGGCTTAGGGTTGGATGGGGATAATGAAGAGATGAAAGTTTGAGTGTGTGTGTGTCGAATTTAATGAGCAGGGGGAAGTATATGTGAAAATTGAAATCCTTGAGTTGTTGTGAAAGTATGGTACTCAGCTCATGCATTCTTATAATCAAATAAGAGGGTATGAAGACTAGTCAATTGAATGCTCACATGAGTATGTAACTACATATTGGGTAAGCATATTTGTACAGGAATATAAAGTGTGTTACTGTGGATTTCTTGGAGGCAAATTCATAGGAGTAGCAGCTACATAATCACGAGTGAGTGTGGGATTTGGGGAAATGGTTGTGGGCTTGAACACGTTGGATATTAGGGTTAAACAAGGAATGGGTTGATTTATGTATATTTACTTATTCTTAATTTTTGTTGACTTGGTGAAGTTAAGGTAAAACTTACACTAGTTATCTTGCCATGTTTGTAGGGATTTTTATCTTCAAAACCCTAGCCGAGCATGCTAATCTTTAGGACATCCTATGAGTTTTTATTTTAGTTTGCATTTGTTTTCCAAAGTATAGAAGTTAAGGTTTAGGGTGCGTATTGTTTAAAAGGGTTTTTACCTAGATTAACATGAGTGTGAATTTTTATCATTTCTCTTGCCGCGTGAATATATTAGCTACGTGTATGACAGACTTATGTAAAGTCTGAATGAGTGTCTTTGATATTTTCTATCAAACGTTGAATTTTTGAGTTCCCGCGATTTAACTAATGCGATTTAAATGGCTAGCTACGCGAATTAATATAAAGTCTAAAATGAAATAGTAAAAGGAATTTAAAATAACGAAAGTACGGAGTCGTAATATGACCTGTAAAAACACGGGGTGTTATAGCAGACTTCCCTCTATTCCTTTAGTGATTCGAAAAGTTGCATATTCTTTTAGGCTAGTGTCCCTGTATAAACGAGGGTTTTCCTCAAACACCAGCTCCTTAATTGGCATATAAACTTTTGACTCAACCCCATCATGAAATGGCCGAAAGATGGCAGCCACTGATATCCTTGGCCTTCCTTTTTGTGCCAATACACGGTGATGAACACTTTCAAATTTATCATTCATGATGAGCTGCGTGTGCAAAAGATGCAAATCAGTTTTTCTAACCTTATACAGTAGCATAGATAAAAAATTTAAGGTAATGTAATCTTGCCTGTAAAAGATCAGCAACATTAACTACTAAAGCTCTTGAAAGTGGTCTGACATCAACCCAATCATTTTGATGGAGGACTTGAAAACCACCCAATAAATCTTGAAGAATTATGGTAAAGAAACCGACACCAGTATGGCAATTTGTCCCCAGTGTCAATTCTGGTTCAGGACATGCTGGATAGTAATGACCCAGGAGGAAAAGTCCTTCAGCACAACCTAAGTTTTTTAGGTGATTGGGTTCGAGCCCAAGAGCCTTAGAGAATAACTGGAGTAGAGTAAGCCCAGTTTCATAACATGGTTCAAGTACTCTACTAAGATATCTCTGCAAATTGCACATTTATATTTGTTTCCAGTTAGAACTAACAAACACATGTTTAGAGACATAAACTGACATTCTATTGTGACAACCATGATTTGAGCAGGTTAGTCAAACCGTTAGTGTTGACTTATGTGCCTGTTGCAATATATGGTGTATGTGATTCTGTATGTTTAAATGAGTTTATGTGGGTTATGTGAGGTATTGGTAATCAATCTATTGAGTGTGATCATCTCAATGAGATTGGAATGGTGGTGAAATTGGTTGAGTTCATTTTGTTCACTTTTGAGTGACAAAGAAATGATTATTGAGATTTGAGCGTTTCCGTGTTAAATGTGTAAGTATTATTACGTATACGTATTTTTGTGTTGGTAATCTAAGATAGGTTTAGATTTTAAGTGGTAAGTTAAGAATAATGTAAAAATTCTATTTTAGGAAAGTTAGTTTGAAAATGAAAAGTTAAAAAGTTATTTTTTAAAAGTCTAGTGAATTTTGTTTAAGCAAAAAGGTATAGTCAAATTAGTTAAGGTTTTTATAAAAATTTAAGGTATTGTAAATAAATATGTAATTAAAAAAAAAAGAATTAAAGGGGGTGCCGATCGGTTGGGTTTAAAAGGGGGAAAAAGAAACAAATTTGAGTCCAAATCTAATTCTTAAATTAGAGTTAATCTAGAATATCTTTTAGGAGGCCTATAAATACAAAAATAAAAGATCCCTAAACCCCTATGCTTGTTCGACCGATCCAGAGAAAGAAAAAGAAGAAATTTTTTAGGGTTTAAGGTATTTTCTAATTCTTTGTTTAATTCTTGTAATCTAAGTATGATGGATTAGGTTTAATCATGAAAATAAATTAAGGTTTTAATTTTTTTTGAAGTTTATAGTTTAATGATGATTGTTTGATCATTGGTTCAAGTTATATGTTTCCAATAACAGTATACTTTGTCATTCTCTAAAACAGCTGATTATAGCAATAGAGTAAAACAATTATCCGAGCACAAACATACTTGGATTTTGCTACTAATCATAACTAAATTAGCAAAATATGTTACTATAAACCAATAATTGACAAACAGAAGAATGGAATTATATTGCCAAAGTTGTACAAAGTGCAAGTACCTGCTCAAAAGTTTTCACTTACCTAACTATAGTTCAAAGGATTTTACAGCCTCTCACAATTCTATCCACTGAAACTTTAGTGTCTTACGGCACAAATTTTGTCAATTTATCCTTCCTTACTCCCAATGTGAATAATCTGTACATTAATAGAAACAATACGAATCAAAATACTATTGGAATGAGCGTATACAAACCATTGCATACAAATAAACCAAGAATGAGATGCATATAACTTAAGACACACCTCTTGAATTGGGCTGAATGGTGCTCATAAGAGGTATTACTCCTGACCAGACTTGTTCCAATGGGTGGTATTAACTTTTCAAGGTATAGTAGGGCTGAATAGTGCTCACTTAATCTTGCCTACCAAATACATGTTCTTGATGTTTATTCAAAATGACCTGAAGAAAAGAAATTGAGTGGTACAATACTTAAAAAATCAAACACAATAGTTTCACATGTAGGGTAATGTAAAGACATTCTTTTGAAACATTCTTTAAATTAAATGTTAGTTGTTGTTTTACCTCTGAATTTGCAAAATTCAAAGCTTGAGGATATGAAATATCAATTGGTCCTATAAGATAGATTACATCAAAATCATAATTACTATATACTAACAAAAACAAAACTATATCTTAACAATAATTTAACACTTCTTATTGCAGGAAACTATAAAAATTCATCAACCCATTTGTGTCACTGCGTATAGAAAATCTAAATGAGAGTAGTAAGTAGATTGTTTAAGCATAAAAATACTTCCAAATAAATAGAGCTTTAGGATGACTAAATGAGTGTTTGGGAAAGTACTTTCAATGGTGCTTATAAAAAAGTGCTTATTTTAACCTATAAACCATTTCAGAACCTACATCATCACTTCAGCCACACAACTCAGTCTGCACAACTTGGACATCCATAGAACTGAAATCGACATTATTATTCGTTGCACCACATCATATATTAACATAATAACAATCAGTTCATTTTTAAAAAAGGCTATTTAAATAGCAACTTTTAATTAGCACATTACCATCAATTTGCACATTACAATCAGTTAAATCAACATAATTGGTAAATCCCGAATAAGGCCTACAACAACCAAAATCAACCAACTTTTTAATAACACCACCATTCTAACTGTATTTGCAAACCCAAATAGAAAATTCAACATACCTACTTAAAAAAATAACCTTATTTAAAAATAAAAAATAAAAATAAAAAATTGTATTCTCCACAAGTTAGGCTCACCCGCGCTTCGCTGCGGGATGTTTGGCAGCCGGTGTTTTCGATTGGACGTGTTAGAAGGTATATTTTTGTAAAAAAAATAAAATTAACGGTCGTTAAGTAACGACCGATTGCAAGCACTGTTTTGGTGCATTCTAAAATAAAAAAACTAACGGTCGACCGCTAGTGGGGAAAGGGGTATTTTATTAAAAAAAAATTAAAATGAGGGTAGTTTTCGTAATTTAACACATAATGCGAGGGGGTATTTCGTAAATATTTGAGGGGCTATTTCGTAAATAAAAAAAGGAACGGGTCGGGGCGGACCGGGTCGGGTCGACCCGACAATACCGATAACTCAAAAAGTGCGAGTGAATATTTTGAAAAAAAAAGCAAAAAAACAATTTAAAAAAAAAATTAAAAATGTTCGGACCGGGTCGGGTCAACCCGGTGCATTTAATGCAACTTAATGCACCTGAAGCGCGTGGTTAGTTCTATTGTTATTCATAAAAAAAACAGACCGATGACTCAAAAAGTGCGAGAGAGTATTTAAAAAACAAAACAATTTTTTTTTTCTAAAAAAAAAAAAAACCGATCGGACCGGGTAGGGTTGACCCGGCGTATTAAATGCACCCCGGTCAACCCGGTGCATTTAATGCACACTAAATGCAAAAGGCCATTTAATGCATGCGAGAGGGTATTCCGAGGAAAAAAAAGGAAAATTTTATTTTAGAAATTTTTTGAAAAAAAAAAGGAAAAAAAAAACTGGCGACCGCGCGCCGTTGCGGGACGATTAGCGGAGCGCGAGGTTTGAGGAAACTTAAAGTTTTATTCATAAAAAAACAGACCGATGACTCCAACAGTGCGAGAGGGTATTCCGAGAAAAAAAAAGAAAATTTTATTTTAAAAATTTTTTGAGAAAAAAAAAGAACGAAGACAGTAGCGAGCGCAGAGGTTTGAGGAAACTTAAAGTTTATTCATAAAAAAAACAGACGATGACTCATACATATGCATAAGGGTTATTCCGAGAAAAAAAGAAAGTTTTATTTTAAAATATTTTTGAGAAAAAAAAAGGAAAAAAAACTGGTAAAAAAAACCGACTGTTAAAAGAAAAAGATCAAAAAAAACATACCGATTACTAAACAGAGCGAAGGTATTTCCGAAAAAAAAAAGGAAAATTTTATTTTAAAAATTTTTTGAGAAAAAAAAAGAACGGGACGATTAGCGGAGCGCGAGGTTTGAGGAAACTTAAAGTTTTATTCATAAAAAAACAGACCGATGGCTCAAACAGCGCGAGAGGGTATTCCGAGGAAAAAAAAGAAAAGTTTTTTTTTAAAAACTTTTTGAGAAAAAAAAAATGGTAAAAAAAAAAAAAAAAAAAAAAACTTATTAATTGCCGGGTCAAAAACATTTAATGTGGCCCGGTTTTGGGTGGGTCGGGTCCCCCAGGAATTGTATTGTTTAGAAATACTGGTGCTAGTTCTTGAATCAGCTCCGAGAATCACTCCACCATTGATGATAACTCCAATGATTGTTGTTCCCATTGAGTGAGACCCCAGAAAGGTTACCGGTGTAAGAGAATCACATATTGTTCCTTTGCTTTCATATTAGCAATGGATTTGAGAGAGATATGGGAGGCGATGGATTTGAGAGGAGGATGTGTCTGGATTCTTCAAACGGTTAAGGATGTGTGTAGAATCTGTGTGAAGTATCTAGTTTGAGAGACGGTGGACGACATATAAGGAAGAAATATAGGGCCCGAGTAAGCCCAAAAAAATCATTGAAACCCATGTGGCAACCGACCACATGAGGAGGATTGATATAGAGAGTAATAATAATACAAAAACCCTAACATGTACTGAGAGGTTATGAGACGGCGTAACCAAACCCACCCATCAATCCAGTTGACTAGAAAGTAGTAACAAAAAAACACAGACACAGGGGAAGACTGGCTGACTGATGTTTTTTATAGGTGGGGTTCATCTCGTTGATTAGCTAGAAAGTAAAAAACCACAATTTAGAAGATAGATGGGGATTCATGACAATTATATTCCCGCTCTTCGGAAGCATGGAGGTAGATTTTATAGAGAAAGTTATCCATCTAAAAAATTGAAAGAGGCAGAAACTAACAGTCCACTTATCTTTTTTACCTCTAGAGAAGCTAAGAAAAAATTCTATAAATTATTTCGTACTCGTCCTCTCCCATCTGTTCATACGTTTGATAAGTATATGTACTCTCTTATATACAATATAGGCAATTTTTATCTTTGCGCTAAATATTTCAAAAAAATGATTGCAATTGGTGCTCCTGTTAGTGACTACACTTCCAACCTTGCTATCATCTCTTATCATTATTTGGGCCACATCGAACAAGGTTTTGCAGTCTTGGGTTATTGCTTCAAACGCGGCATCGTACCCCAAGTTACGACTTATAATTCATTTTTAGAGTCGTTCCTTGTAAAAGAAAAGACTCATGAGGCAGAGAGACTGTTCAAAATGTTTGTTAAAAACCAAATCTCTTGTAAACCTGATATCATTACATATCACAAGATTCTTCGGGGGCTTTGCAGGAATGGGAATAACTTTACAGCTGTTGGTTTGCTAAGGCTAATGGATGCAAGATCAGGTACTTGTAAACCTCAACTCGGTACATATGGAAGCCTCATTAATAGCTTCTGCATAGACAAGATGGTTGATGATGCTTCCATGCTCTTTAAAGAAATGGTCTCCTACAAAAACATCACATCTGATGTCTACACGTACAACACTTTCATTTATGCCTTCTCTAAGCTGGGTCGTTGGGATGAGGTCACTAGGATGCTTATACAAATGAAGGATCAAAACATCTGTTTACATATGTATACCTTTTATTTAATAGTTGATGCACTTTGCAAACAAGGTAAGGTTAAAGAAGCGACGGATGCTATCGACATCATGGTTGACCACTGCAAGTATCCTGACATAAGGATTTTCAATTCACTCATTGATGGCTACTCTTTGCTAGGTGACATGACTAAAGCACGCAATATTTTTGATTTGTTGAATCATAGAGGAGCCATGCCTAATGTTGATACGTTTAATAAGTTGTTGTTTGGGTATTACAATAATTTTATGGTAGATGAGGCTAGATATTTCCATGATTATATGGTAGACGACACTACATATTTTCATGATTATGTAGGTAAGCATCTTAAAACCAACAAGGTCACTCGCTGTATCTGTGTATTAGGACACTGTTTAAATAAAACTAGACAACATTCTCCAGCCGGATGCAAACTCACTGAACTCGAAGAAGAATATAGAAATCTTCTAAAAGGTGATGATGGCTGCACCTTTGAAGATTCATTCGCCTTGTTCCAATTTATGGATGACAACAAGCTCAATTCACATATTGATGTGTACAATATCCTCATTGACCGTGCAAGCAAATGCTTGAAGTTTGATACTGCAAAGCGTCTTTTCCATGACCTAATTGTTAAAGGTTTGAAACCTGATGTTAAGACATATAAGGTGATCAATACTTGGCTCCGTCAACCAGGTCTGCTCAAAGATGCCAAACAGTTGTTGCGTAAAATGGAAAAGATGCTCATAGTATAGATGGAAGATCAAGACTAAAAGGGTAAACATTGGTAACTTTCCTTCTTTTATGATTTTTGCTTTTTCATATCTGTTGGCATTGTTTATATGGTGTCCAAAATCATTGATACATTTTTGCTGTATTTCTTTGTCTGCTTCTTTTTTCAGGTTCAAGTTAAAGCTCTTTATTTTTGGAGGTATTTTGCACCGCACTTCATCTGCTAATAAGAGTTTGATTTGTACCTTTCTCTGCAACTTAAGTTATTCCTTTTTCGACTTTCATAAGTGAAGATATGTGATTCTTGTTGATTGAATAAGCTTTTTTAAACATAAGACATACACTTGTGGTTCAAGTGTGCTTGTAAGGCTACTCTTTTTCTTATTAAAAGGTCAGTATTTGAGTAAAATGAAGTTTAGTCTAGATATTCTCATGAATCATATTATGATGTGAATTATGCGTAATTTGCATTTTTTGCCATTGTTCATTAAATTTTGAGGGAAAAGCTTGTATGTGGTCCAACTCACATTGAAATACGCATATTAAAATATTTTCAGAGCAATAAACTAAGAAAGACTGATTTTTGCCAAGAATGTTAATGCTGGTTTCTGTTTAGAAATTTGTAATTGGTTTCGGTTATTAACAATCCATCGGTCTAGTTTGGATTCTTTTATTCAAAGAAATTGTCGTAGAGGAATACTTCAACCTTCGTTTGTATATGATAAAAAAACAGAACCCAAATCTACCCATTCATAGATAAACGGGTCAAAATTTGCTTGAAACATTATCAAGTGACGAGTTTCCACTTCAAAGTTGAACCGCAAAACATGTCACGCGTGTTATTTGTTTGGTTATCTTTGTGAAGAAAGAAACGATGTTGTGTGAAATGGAATGTCTTTGAACAAAAGATTTCAACTCAAATGGAACGGTGTCCACAAGTTCTGTTATGACTCACATCTTAGGACATTTAACAATGTACAAATCCTTAGAGGAGTTTGGTTACATTCTTCGAGTTACTAATTTCAATGCCATTAGCAATGCAGAAATCAAGGCCTGCAAAGTATGCCAACTTCCTGTAACCTTGTAACTCTTGCACCATTTTGCCTATGAGAGGTGATATCTTGTTTCATATTGTGCATACAAGCAAATACGGTGACTTTTTATAAACTGGACCTATAAACATTGTTCATTTATCCTTTCAAAATACCAAATCACTATATTGTTGATGAGGGAACACCTTCGTTTATGAGCAATGATTCATCAAGGATTTAAAAAGGATGTGGTGATAGGTTATGTGGTTCTTGTAACTAGATGGAATCAGATACACTTGGGCCTTTTGCTACGGCCGGTTTTAAATGTGAATTCAACTTGTTTAGTAGCTGTATAAATGTATGGTTCAGCAGGAAAGGAGATTAAAACTACACGTATTAGTATTTTTCTTTTTGTTTCTGCACATACCAGAAGCTTGCTTTTGAAAAAGAGGTTAAATGCAGAGATCGTGACGGTGGTCCCTAAGGTTGCAGCTTGTGATTTATACACTTTGAATAACTGAAGTTGATCGTAGAGTTGTCAAAATGGGCTGTTTGGGGAGTGGGGTGAACATTTTCGCTCAGATTAGTTTGACCTGCAAAATTTTTTTACTTACCTTTTTTAAAAGTATTTATATGTAAAAGATACATTAAACGTGATTACTATCTATTATTTCACAATAAAAGTCTAATTCTTTTGGAAAATAGCTAGTTGGGAGATTGTGTGTATTAATAATACACGTTCGGCGACTTTTGACCCATTGGACCCGTCTAGCTTTCTGGAAACATCAATCAGAACCCACATCGACCCATTTATAGATGAATGTGTGAGAATGCTACATTTGATTGTTTTGTAATCTAAATGAAACATTATCTAGCGACAAGTATGCCCTTCATACTCGTAATGCAAAATATTTCTGTCTTTCCCCTAGGTTGTATTTGATTACACTTCAAATATTCTAGAACCGTGCTCCTTTACTTCATTCAACATTTCAGTATACTGAAACGTTGCTTAGACGACAGTGAAGGTGTAACACTGAGGGTCCGTTTGTTTTGTGACTTTCAGAATGGTGTAATGGGATTGATTGAGATATAAAATGTTTGGTTTGTGGGTTGACGTCTTGTCAAGGGTGTGAGACCCATAAGAGTGATACCAGGCCAGCCTATTAGAATTCAATGTCTATGCAAATTTTATTGTGGGTTCACCTTTTTCACAGTTATCTCTCTCCTATCATCAAAATAAAAAATCATTTATGTTTATATACAAATGAATATAACTAAGATTTTGGTGTCCGCGCTTAGCTACGGCACGTTTTGTATAGAGCGTTTTTCGAACTTTTTCACAACCAACAAATAAACTCATCTTGTCTTCCTGTGTTCTTCAGATAGAATGTTTAGAAAAGTGAAAAGCAAAAAAGAATATGTAATTTGCGTTGAAATAAACCACATGAGTATAAAACTTGTATCCGTACTCAAGCAGAACATATGGAACAAAAACAACATTGTTATGATGAAAGTTGTTCCTTTTTTATCCTTTTGAATCCTGATGTGCCATGTAACAAAGAGGCGCGCAACAAATATTACAATTCCTTACCTCAAGTTTTAGTGGTTAGCCCGGTCACGTGAAGAACCGAGAGAATACTCAATAACGGTTCACCTATATAGACCCAGTTGGACCCGTTACAACTGTAATAATAGTATACTTTTGTTAGCGTTACAACTGTAATAATAGTATAATTTTTGTAATCTACTGAATGCCCAATCCATTTATCTTGAGCACCATAACGGGGTACAATCCTATATACGTCTCATACAAAAAAGTAACAAACTTGTCAGTTGTTAGACATAAAATCAATCACTACAAAGGAACTAAACATTGTGTTGATGATCGATAAGATTGAGAGAGAAACTAAACAACATTGTTGCCATATCATGTAAAAGCAAGAACTAAACAATAAATGACAAATTATACTTTCACCTGGGTTTAATTTTTACCCTTTATTTGATGTAGCACAATTGATTAACATGAATTCATGAAAACATTATTAAAAAAATCTGACTATAAGATCTGAGAGCAGATGACCAAGTTTGTACAGACCAGCTTTCAACTTCCCGAGTTTATCTTACCTTGCTTCTGTATGTCCATTAGATCAAAGCCTTGCCTTATCCCTGCCACTTCATCAACTAATAAACTCTCAGCAACTACCTATAATTTGGTGATCCGTTAACTTCAAATAAACCCTCGACAAAAAAAATCACACTTGATACACGTATGATCTCGTCTTATATTCATTCAACAATTGCCACTTCTTCGGCTTATAACATTAAATCAGCCATAACCTTAACTTATAAGCTCATAAGTTGAAAAAGAAAATTAACTTATTAGCTTTTCTCCAAGCCCATAAGGTGGTTAAGTAAGGTAAATCCAAACACCGCCTGTAAGAGTTAAAGTTTTGTTAAACTTGCATAACATGCCAAACTTGCAGACCAGATTTTAACACCCCCTTTACGAGTATGACTTATTTGAATCATGTGTCACCAACACTTTTTGACTTGTTCTTTTTTAATGGACCAGGCTGCACGCATACCCTTCTTGTCTATTTTAAATCTACGATATGTGTGTGATTTCCAGATATCATGATTTACTAAAACACTGCATCACTGGTTCAAATTTTGTTAACATGCCCCAGTTTTACTCTTTGCACTCTCGATATTCACCGCTTCACTCAAATAACACCATATAACTATTCGTTTAATGTACGCAGCTAGTATAAGCACTCGAAAATAGCCCTTTAAGTAGTTATTCTAATAAGCAATCTCCATATATGCATTTTAATAAGAAATCGCAAGCATGTTTAGATGCAGTAAAGCATTATGTTATTTTGGGCTTATAATCATAGCTACTACACTACTGTAAGTTTTAGTAACGCTTGGCCATTTTCGTAATCACCAATCCCAAATGCCCCTATCTGCCAGATTATTGTATGTCAAGCACAACCTACTCACTGTGCGCTTCTGCTATATCTAAAACTTAGCTACAATTTACCTATATCACCATAATACACTTCATTATCATGACACCTAATTTGTTACTAACTCATACAATTCTATATAAGTTATTAATTCTTGACTTAAAGACACTTGTTGGTTGCAGTATAAACGAAACACTTCATTCAATTCATATAAGAGTAACTCATTTCTTTAAAGCACAAAAATAAAAATCACATTGGGAGGTGCTCTCGTAAAATAAGTAACTTAAATAATGAATCGTTTTGACCCGTTAACTAACCAACCCATTTTTCCACATATGCATGATATGTTTGATCTAAATAAGGTTGCGAGAAGAGATTACCTCCAGATTAACTTGATCTACTTTGCAACCCTCAGTAAGTTGTTGACATACAAATGTGTTCCACTCTCATATAGATCCTATTCCTATCAATCACATTAACAGAAAAGTGAGTGAATACAAATTTAACAAAGATGAAGGCATAATAAAAGATACACGACATTAACCTGGAAGTGAAGGTGATTGATAGTAGCAAGTGACTCAAAGATGTTGTCAATGAGGCTCAAAACTGTGACCAGTGAGGCTCAGAACTGCATATATCAAAGCATTACCAAATACCCGCCATGGCTGCAACCACATTCCAGATGTGGCTGCCTTGCCAAGGTACGGGCCTCGGTAAACTATGCTCCAAAAAAATGCCATTGCAGAAAAATTATCATCATTGTCTCAATAAAAAACAGGTGAATAAGTTCAACCGACGTTCGTACGTTGACGAAACATAAATTCCACCATATACATCTCAGGTCTAACTGATTATTGTAGCAATGTGAGGGGAGATCTTGTTATGTTTAGTATATAGTTATAGAACACACAAAACAAACCTCAATAGATTTTCTTTTTCTCAATAGGCTGTGATAAAACACACAAAACAAATGTCGCCAGTATGCCGTATCACGTATCCGAAACGCCCCGAAAACGGGAAACGCCCAGAAACACCTGGGAAACGTCCCTTGGAAAAGTGGAAACGTTTCTTCAATTGGGGTACGCCGATCCTCATCTACGAAATGTTTTTTGAAACGTTTCTAGCCCAAAAAGTCACGTTTCATACGTCTCGTTCTGACTTGAACGTGTGGAAAATGAAAAATAGTAGATCTGAGTTTTTTTTTTGGGTTAAGAATGAATGAAGAAGATGATGATAGGTTGGGAAAGCGAAACACAAAATGAAAAAAGGTATGCTAGAAGAAAAAAGGAGTTGTGTATTTGTGTAGGATCACCACGTGAGTTAACAGCATTTCATTTGACTTGTACTTTTTACTTTTTTTCAAAAATTTCATTTGAGTTTTACAATAAATGGACGAATATTCGTGCATATCGGCGAAATTTTTTAACGATAAATAGTTATAGTGATAAAAAAAATTTATGGGTTATAAACGAAAAATCTATTATACTAAAAGATACAACCCTTCAATTTAATGGCAGTGTCATTAAAAGCTTTGTGATACCGACACAACGATAGGTACAAAATCATGCTGCATACTGAAACTCAATATCAAGGACGGTTATTAGTCCTGCATTTACACCATTGCTCCTTTGCAGTTTCAAATTTTATTAATGGGGCTGTATCCAAGTTTCAAAAACCCCAGCTTCAATTGTCCAGACATATCAAAAAGTTCCTGAAGTTACCATTCAACCTTTAATCTTCCATTTATCTCCATCCATTTGATAGGTTATTCATTCAATAAATCCATGAACCTAAATCTGTTAAATCATAAAAATTAGGATCCTTTTAATTTTCTCCGGTTCATAAAACATGTATCTCCCTCATCGTAAAACCTAACCCAATCTCAAGATAAAAATGATAATTATGGGTTTGATGTTTAAGGTAGTACTGATTCTGGGTTTGATGTTTATACCCTAAACCCGCACCTCCACCATGAATTTTCAAAGCAATGATTCATATTATATTCAAAGTAAGTAAATAATCTATGTATTTAAATCGATTTGATCTTACCAGAATATATAATTAATTGTATGAATTAGTTTTTATAATTTGTGTGTTATGCGGATTCAATCCATATATTTGGGGAAAAGAATTGATACCTTGAATTTAACATGTTATAAGCTACATGTATCATGATTTTGCTATGATTCGTGATGTTTTATGAATCCTAACAAATTATTTGATGCATTTTTGTTGTTTTCATCAGTGATCGCAGTCATATTAAACACAACGGGGAATCCACATACATCAGCAAACTGACCCACTTTGAATCAGAAACGCAAAAATACCCTGTAATAATACAGCAACTCGAGCTAGGATTTTGGTTAACAATGGAGAACCTATAGATTTTGGTTAACAATGGAGATGAAGCATATTATCGGCATAAAAGACTTGGTTCTGTATCTAATTGTAAGCATTATGGCTTATTTGTTAAATGTTTTGAATAACCACTTTTGAAATCAAATGATCTTTATGGCTTGTAGTCGTATGAAGACCGTGCGTGTAGGATCAATCAGAGTTGAAATTCAAGGTTAGTAATATTCTTTCATATTTTTTCCTATTTCGTTGTATTGATGTTACCGTGTGTTCTTAAAGTACTTCAAGTTGGTAGAATAGACAGTTATGGGATGTGTGTTTTGAATATCATTATATGATATAGGAATATTGATATCAGTCAAGGGTTTTGATTATCATAGCAAAAAATAGTCACGAATAGTAAATGTGCATTTAAGATCTTTGATGTTGCTATCACTACAACAAAAATGAGGTTTAGGGTCGAGAAAAAATTAGGGTCGACTAGAGGGCTCATCATTTTCAACGAAATTGGTAAAGTCAACAAAACAAGTTTGGGTCGACATTTAGGGTCGACAACCCTAAATGTCGACCCTAAATTTTATATATAACTTTATATATTATTTAATGTATTAAATGTATTTAAATTGTATATATAAATGTG
>BQNB010075832.1:0-31348 GCA_026074375.1 Tanacetum coccineum | reverse complement strand
AATTGCAAACAAACCCACATGAATTGACAAAATATACAATCTAATGTATATGTTCTTCAATACTTAAGGCTGAGTTAAAAATAAACTAAAGAACATAAAAAATTACTTCTTAGGTTTTTTGCTTTTAGAGTCGAAGTAATTTTGGCTCCACATATTGTATTTTTCTTACATACTTTTTTTATTTTTGAATTTTTTTTCTCTTTTCTCATTGTTGTTGACTTGTTTAGGTGACACAAATGCCGAAAGCTACTACCACCGATATATCTCTCACTAAATCCTACATCCCAAAAGTATACAAAATTCCCAGCATCTCCCCTACTATTGCCCAATTCTACAAACCTATTAAAAACCGCAACATTGACAAAGGTCGTGTTGTTGATCAAGCCTACTACAAATCCAACAATATTGAGCGTCTCTTTACTAACATTCGCTTTAATTATCTCTTTCAAATCAATGAACCGATTATTCCGAGATTTATTCTAGACTTCTATAGTCAAGTCACTGTACAAACTGATGACTATGGCTATCTTGTCATCTCTTTTATAATTCAACACGAATTCATAACTCTTACTCTCGCTCAATTCGGTCAAATCCTCAAAATTCTATACAATGGTCAAGTCGTTTTTACAAACGAGTGGGACCTTGCATCTCTTAAATATTCTCAAGAAACCGAGGGACCATATTGCACCAATCTTCCCACTCCTGACGACATTCGTCGACTTCTTGAATTGGAACGTGTCGTGGTAGAACGCCTCATTAAAAGTCAAACGGTCGCTCTCAATCCAAATCAAATTCTCACCAAAGAACTAAGCCCCGACATGAAGCAATGGGAAGAACTCATTCGAGAGAATGTATTCGGACTAGGAGGACATCGGGACTGTCTCTCCGCTTGTCTTGCTTACATGTTGTATTGTGTTGTTGTCGAAGAACAATACAATCTTGCTTATTTCTTTGTCAAAAGAATCGAATGTGCCAGAGCTACTCCAACCGTAAATCTTCCATATGGCATGTTTTTAACTCGTCTTTATCGATACGTCATGGAAACATATCCTCATCTTGACAATGGCACCTATGACATTGTTGAACGAGTCATGCGTCCACTTGCTCTAAAACAAACCCGTCGACCCCGAAGTGATCATGGAAAAGCCCGTCACTTCGTCTCTTCAACCTCCGCCCATCATAACCTTGGATCTTCGTCTCACCAAGGAGATGATGGTGCATCTCGTGCTAGTACCCCATCTCCTACCACCTATCTTAACTCTCTTCATCCACTCAACTACCAAAACCACCATATGCCTTCCTCTTCTGAGCAAACCGATGAAACTCTCTTTACACGACAAACCACCTTGCTCAACCAAACGCAACGAATGCATGAGGAGATGCGCGGAGGGTTCAAGTCATTTGGAAAATCATTAAGATCTAAGTGCTGATCTTCTTAGAAAGGCATTAGCGATCACTCCTGTCAACCCATCTCACCCATTTGAGTTACCTCCGACTGGTGACACGGTGCTAGATTTTGTTAATGAGCTGGGATATCCTGAACCTATAGAATTTGTCTCCAGTATACGGACGAATTATGTGTATCAACCTTGGAGGGCAATTCTATCCTTGCTCAACCAGTGCCTGACAGGAAAGACGTCTGGCAGTGACAAACCCAGACACCCAGTTCTGCAAATGCTGTGGGGAATCGTCACCCAAACTAATGTTGATCATGCAGAGCTAATATGGGAAGAGTTTACTCAAGGGATCCAGACCTTTTTCTCACACAAAGCAAGCCACAAAACCAGTCTGAAGAACCCAACGAAGAAAGCAACTCCTCTCCTCATCCCTTATGGACGATTTTCCAAAGTAATAATCTATTACTTGGCAAGAAATAACAACATCCATCGTCGTCCTGATTCTGCTGTTCATCACACTGGAGATGATTATGTCTTAGGAAATCTTAAGTTTGTCCCTAAAGGTGAGACAGTTGAAGTGTTTGGAATGGCAATCCCCGATCCCCTGATAACTGAAGCCATTCAACAATCCTCTTATTATCCCAACTATCTGAAAATGGTTGCTGCGAATACCAAGAAAACTCCTCGAGAAAGTGCAAGCGTGCAACCAGCAACAAAGCGTGCTACTCCCAAAAAGCCGACAACCACCACACCAGTCAAACAATCCAAGCCAGCTCCTCCACCGACAAAGAAACCTTCCAAGCGCAAGCTTCCACAGAAAGTGAGAAAGGGAAAGCCGACTTTCAAACTTGTTGACGAAGATGATGAAGATCAACAAGAAACTATTCCTCACGAAGAAGGTAATGATCCTGATCTCGAACTAGCTATGAAGTTGAGTTTGGAAACACCTCAGGAAAAGGGAGAAGGAGAAGGTGATGATGCAGACCTGGAACGAGCTATCAAGCTTAGCTTGGATCCAGCCCTTCTGCCACAAGGTCGGGCACCTGTTGGAGGAGTGACGATCAGGGACCCAGTATCAGAAACAACTTCCAAACCGCAAGAGGTAGTAGGGAAGGGAAAGGCAGTTGTATCTGAAGAACAAGTAGCTCATTCCCTGGTCAATCTGTCTAAGAAGAAAAGAACTACTGATCAGTTTGTATTTGCCAGACGTGATCAAACTCCTCCTGATTCGACTACGGGTCCCTCGTCTCAACCTGAAGATGATACATCAGAGAAAGTGGTCCATGAATCGTCATCAACATCTGATTCAGAAAGAACAGAAAGTGAAACAGAAACTGCTGCTCCTCAAAGTGACAAAGGTCAAGATGACGTAAACTCGTCTACCATGACATCAGGAGTAAGCATTCCTGTATCAGTCCCTGAAAAGGATCATGAGGCTCTTGTTGGACCAGACCCTGAGCCCAGACGAGAGAGGTGATCAGCTGCATAGTTTTCAGCCCCCTTAGTATCGATAACCTTAAAATCAAATTCTTGAAGAAGTAAGACCCAGCGAAGCAATCTTGCTTTGGCGTCTTTCTTGTTGAAGAGGTATTTCAAAGCGGAGTGGTCCGTGTAAACAACACTCTTGTTCATTGTAGTATACAAGAGATCATAACACAAGTAATGGATGATGGGTTGGCTAATTAGTCTTAGAGAGAGAAAGTGTCTTTTATCATTCATATGCACCACAAAAAGATACAATATTTAAATAGACTGTAGTATCCTCCAAATCAGGCATAAGAGAATCAGTTAGAAGATCATCAACATTATCAAAACTTTACCCAGCAGCACTAACAGATGGACAAATAGTAAAAACTCTATTAGTGCTGGGTAAGCTAACCTTCATTATGTTGAACAAGCAAAGTATCCATTCACGCTCTAAATTCTTGCACTTTCTGTCACTTCTTTATTGGTAAGCTCATACTTCTTTCTAACCATTTATTTCAACCTCATTTGCCGGTTTTTCATTTGTCTTTTTACCAGGCATCATCAGCAAACTGCCATCCTCTTGAGCTCTTTGACTATATAAAGTACATGGTAGAAGAATAATTTTGTTGTGTAGATATATGCATTCACTTATCATTGATACCTGGCATTTCCTAATTAGTTGATTCCCTGCAATATTTGCTCATAATCTTAGAAGTTTGTAGTAAATTCAATATCAAATGAGCCAATCTGATGGTCCACTCCCTGCAATCATTGGGTTTGTTTTCAAGAAAGGTTATGTGCAGGTTTTCCTCTACTTTCCTAGTTCTAGTGTTAAATACCCTAAAAGTCTTGCTATTTATAGAGTATCCAACCAAGAACCCCTCATCAGCCTTCCCATCAAATTTTCCTAGGGGATCTAAGGTATTAAGAGAATAGTCACAAGACACCCAAAAGGTCTCATAAAGCTTATACTAGATGGTCTACCAAGTAATAGTTCATAAGGTGTCTTGTTGTAAGGCTTGGTCACTAAAACCCTATTCTGAACATAACAAACAGTACTAGCTGCCTCTATTAGTCCTAGCTGCCTCTATTAGTGTCATATTCTTTCTTTCAGCAACTCCATTTTGTTGTGGAGTTCTGGCAACACTAAACTCCCTCTTAATCCCTTTCATCCCACAAAACTAATTTATGTCATTATTTTTAAACTCAGTTCCATTGTCACATCTGATGATTTTAACCTTATGATTTATTTAGTTTTCTATGCCAGTTATAAAAGTTATAAGGATCCCACTAGTCTCATCCTTAGTGGCCAAAAAGAAAACCCAACTAAACCTACTATAGTCATCAGTGACAACAAGGCAATATATCTTATGATTGATACTCCTTACAAATGTTGGCCCAAATAAGTCCATATGGAACATTTGTAAGGGATGGCTGATAGAGCTTACAAGCTTGGTCTTACAAGAGGCTTTGTGTTGCTTTCCCGAAGAGTGTTATGAAAAGGCGACCCGAAGAGTGTTATGATCTAATCAAAAAGGCGACCCGAAGAGTGTTATGATCTAATCGAAAAGGCGACCCGAAGAGTGTTATGATCTAATCGAAAATATGACCGCTCACCACAATGATTGGGATACTTCCGCTCAAAGGAGTGAGTCATCTAGTTCTATCACTTCTTCTTCCGATCCAGAAATTGTAGCACTTAAGGCTGAAATGGCAGAAATTAACAAAAATTTAATGAAAATGCTTCAAACAAACCAACAAGTAAAAGCAGTTACTCCTAGCTGTGAAACTTGTGGTGGTCCACATGCTTATAATGATTGTCCAGCCACCATTGGCCAAACTCAGAACGTATATGTTGCGGGATCCTATAATCAAGGTGGTAATTCTTACCAACCTCAATGTAACCGTAATCAGCTTAGCTATCGTTCGGACAATTATCTCGGACCCCCAGATTTTAATCAGAATCAAAACCGAAGCAATCAAAATCAAAACTACCAAAATAGGAATCAAGGAAACAATCATCAGGGGAATAACCAAGGAAGAAACCAATTCTTCCAAGGAGCTAGTCATGTTCAAAACCCGCCTCCGACTTATCAAGCACCGGCTCATCAAGCCCCGGGTTACCAAGCTCCGGTTCATCAAGCCCCGATTCCTCAACCACAAGTTGTGACTACTACTGAGTTCACAAACTACATGCAGGTAAATGATGACATTTTGAAAAACATGCAAACGAATATGACCTCATTGACCAATTCTAATCTTGAGCTTAAGAATATGTTTGGTCAATTCATGAAAATGAATACCGCTTCATCCTCGGGTTCGGGAACACTCCCTAGTAATACCATTACTAACCCGAGGGAAGATTTGAAAGGTATCACCACCCGAAGTGGTGTTGCTTATTAGACTTTATCCGTTACATTTATATCAAAACCCTAATTATATGTAATGATATAATATAAAATAATGGTGAAGCTTAGATGATGTGTACAAGAGTACAATGACAAAACATTTCTGAAAAATCTTTTCCTTCCTAAATCAAGTTACAACTTTCTAAAGCCTAATGTATAAGTCAATAATCAGAAAACACAAACTAAGTTATTTTACCTTAAATCACTTTAGTTTTACTACTTTTAGCAAGGTACAAACACTTACTGCAAAACTTCGTAACCCTTAAAACCTAAACCTATAACGTGCTAAACCACTAACTCTTAAAAACCCTAAACCTAAACTGAAACCTACAACCCTAATTTCATTATAACCTAAGACTAAACTAATTTATAAACTAAACCTAAACTTAATCCTAAACCCTAATCATAATACTAAACCTTAAATATCCTAAACCATAACCATAATCGGAATTAAAACCCTAACCTAAAGCCAAAACAAAACCAACAGTACACCTTTATTTCTTTTTAAACCCATTTTAAGCTAAAGCTAGCTCCGCCTTAGCCCTCCTTAGTCACTTTACTAGCCTAGGACACTAAGCAAACCCAAACTTGGGCTCCAAGGGGATTTCGACCCTATAAATAAGGCGTACCCTCTTCACTTCAATCTCATACCTTAATTCTCATTTATCACACTCAAATGGAGTTTTAAGCTGATCAATGAGAAGCAAGAGAAGCCACAAGGTCAGAAACGAAGCTAAGAAACCAAGAAACAAAGCCTTGCAAGTCGTTACTAGGCGTGCGAGTACAAAACCACCACTTCGACCCATTTTCAAAAGCCATAAGCCAAATCCAGGTTCTATATGCTTGTTTTCTATTTTAAATCTTTAATAAGGTCCTTATAAAAATGTTTATACTCTTGTTAAAAGATTAGAGCTCAAAACCTATGCGTGTTCCTTTTCTAAAACCAAACGAGCCTAATGAAACCCTAATTATTAGTTTTCTTTTAATCCATAAGCTAAACTCATAAGCTGTTGTTATAAGCTATCCCAATAAGCTTATTAATCATTTCTATAAACAATTTACCAAGTCTTAGAAGCTTAAACCCATTGGATTAATATTTCGAACCCAAACGACCCATTTTGGTCATTTTAAGCTCGTAAACCTTTTTCATAAGCTATAAGCTTGTAAAAGCTATTTGTCTTAACTTATTTTAGCTTATTATGATAAGCTATAACCTGCAAATCACTTTCTATATTGAAAAATACCTTATTATGGATTTTGGACTAGTTTTGCAAATGTTTTCATGCTAAGGGGTATATATTGTAACTTTTGGAAATTATTAACTACAAGGGCCATTTTTGTCATTTTATTAAAGTTATAACCACAAGGGCCTGTTTTGCCAAGTTTTAAAGTTAAGGGTTTAATCATATAATACTTTATATATAAAGGACTAAACTTGTAAAAGTTTATAAATCAAGGGTATATATTGTCATTTTTACAAACTTAAAAATATAAAATATAATATTTTATAAAAAGTATATATTAATGTCATAAGACTCGATTTTATTAAAACCCGACACATTTGTCGTTATTAATCACCGATCGACGCATTATAAATCAATTACGTTATATATTTAACGTAACTTATCATCAACTAGCTTTTGAAGAAACTTAAAATCTTATCGTATCACGATACTAGGGAATTTCATGTGAGGGGTTCCATTTGGGTATTTGTTTTGACGAGTTTGCTGGGTTTACGATTTAAAGTGCCCTGACTCCTCAAACGATACTACATGGCCTCTGGATTATGATAGCCCGAACAGTGATACAATATTTCCATAAGTTAATAAATCAAAGTGATACGTTAAACTTTATGAAGTTTTGAAACATAAACCATCACACTAAGACTTGACATATTACCCCAGGTTGCGTGACGAGGCCGTTACTTTCACTTGATATACTTTTGCCATCAATCAGATTTCCCCTGTTAAGGTGAGTTCATAGCCTCGCATTTCAATATTTTGAATGTTTTATAAACCCGTGAGGGGGATACATGCTCAATTGTTTTTAATATACACAAGTACTTAAAACCGATATTGTGAGTTCATAGCCTCACTTTTAAATCTCTTTAATATTTCATAAACCCGTAAGGGGGATACATGCTTAAACCATAAAATGTTTTTCCAACTGTATGCTATTCTGATATATTATTGCCTAAGTCCTTTCCTCAAGGCCTCGGTGCCATGAGCTTAGACGCAATAATACACTATTGATACTGTTTTCTATAATAATTGTACTCATTGCAATTATCACTATTTTTGGGTGTATAATAACGTAACCCACTATCCATGATGACTTGTATTCACACTATTTATCATAAACCTATAAATTTCACTCAACCATTGTGTTGACCTTTTTAGCATGTTTATCTCAGGTAATTGAGCAAACTATGGCACGGAGTGGCACGGACTTGAAGATGGCTAAACTATTATCATTCACTTTATGTTTTTAGATTTTGGGACTTCTCTTTTGTAAAAACTCTGATGAATAAATAAATGATAACTTAATTTTCCAAAAACGTCTCTTTATGATTCGTTTTCTATGATTATGATTGTTGTACTATGAAGTAATACCCCAGATTAGCTTCCGCTGTTATATGTCAATAATGGGGGTGTTACAGTTGAAAAGGAAGCTATATAAATGTTGAGCTTTAGAGAAAAGATGGCGTACAAGTCATACTTAGCAGGCAAACGTCAACATAGAGAAAGCCAAACAAAGATGGAAATTATGAAGAAGTTCTTGAAGAAATGGGCAACCAAAATGTCTTGTAAAGACATTAGCAATTTTGTTTCACTTTGTGTGTGGTTTAAGACTTGTGGATCTCCTTAATAACTTGACTTATGTGTGCTTTTGAACTTAATTCAACTTTGAACTTGGGTTTGTAATAATTAGACCTTATTCTATGTTATGCATTGACTTATGTATTTTCATCCATATTGCTTTGCATGTCTCCAAATGGTAAGCTAACCCATGTTGGACTTACACATGTGTATACGTTTGTTGCTTGTGTTGTTTTATGTTTACTTGTTGCTAGTTGTAGCAAGGAACACCTTAAATTTATTCTCTATCTCTACAAAGATATCAACCTTCCAATGAAAGACCAAGATCCCGCCTTTTGATTTGACAAAAAGGGGGAGAATGAAAGCAAAGAGCAAGAAGGTGCTTTATAGATCAGGGAAGAACGCTAGTATAAACAGCAATTATGGAAGCAAAGAGCTATTGCATATATGGGAGTAGAAAACCTATGTAAGGCTCATTAGGTGAAGAAAATATTCAATCTTCGCCAAATTACAAGGCCAAGATCAAGATGCAAGCTACATCAATGGCGGTCTTAATCTTCGATACGTTTGTAAATTTATTTGCTTTCTAAATTTTTATTTGTCATCATCAAAAAGGAGGAGATTATTGGTGCAACATTGACTAGGATCTCCTTTATGTTTTAACGATGACAAATACACATTCGCAAAACGTAAAATAACAAACGATAGCCAAAATCGGAAAAACCGGATTTGTAAGTCTGGCGCGCTGGGCACGTGTCAGCGCATGGCCAGCGCGCCACTCGTGAAGTCTGTTTTACAAATTTTGCAATGTCGACTTTCCTCTTATCCAACACATGTGGAAACTTTAATAAAGGTATGTATATGATATTTTAGCATTTAGGAACACACCAAATGAGGATTAGACTTAGAGAAGAGCAAAAATAAATCCTCTGGTTTTTCAACAAAACGGCAACTCAAATCTTTTATCAAACGCCTCTAGCAAAGGCCGAAATTTCTCTCTAAATATAGTATGAACTTAATCTCAACATAAAATCAAACGTAAGTATTCATTTGACCTTGATCCGGATTTACGTTGTTCCTAATCACGTAATGGGTTTTACTCCCTTATTGATTAAACTAAGTCAAAGGTCTATTTGCGTAAATGCGTCATTTCCCGTTATAGGATATGCTTTACTTGAGATGCAAAGCACTTAGCTTGTTTGCATCAAGATGATTAGTGATCACATCCATTGTTGATTATCATAGACTAAAGTCTAAGTGACTAATTGAGTTTGTGGTTTTTTAAGGTTAATCATGCTTTGAGTTTTTCTTACCTCCTTACTTATAAATGTTTTACAAACTCTCACATTCCTTCATACACTACCTCTATACCATACTCCCTACAACACATCCCTTTTAATCATTTGTTAATCCTTCTTGCCCAACAAATGATTATACCTTCCACACACACTCTAAATATTCCTTTCACAAACCATCCAATAATCACATATGCCTACTTTTTTCTCTATTATTGACATTGTGATTATAAACCCAAATCAATCCTTTGATTTCACTATAATCACTATTATCTTCATACTTATTATCTTCTAAGCCTTCATAAGATCAAACCTTCCTCACTTAAATAGTCTCCATCTTATCTCTACCCTTCATTTTGAATCCCATCAACATCACATCATGCCAACTTACACATAACTCATCCTTATCCCTTCATCTATTTTACCCATGTGCTTAATCAATTTGAAATTTAAATTTCAAATTCTCTCCCATAACATCCACCCTTTCTCTCTAAGTTTATAATATTATTGGAATATTTCCTTGTACCCTAACCAACTTTTCAAACCTTTGTTAGATCCCAACTAGGCTAGTTACATTGGAGGAATACCCATAATACCCTTGTCTGATAGTTCTATTCCTTCTTTTCGATATCGGACAAACAAATATCTTTTAAACACTTCACAAACGCTTTTATCAAATGGCTATTTGAGTTGGTTGAACTTTAGTATAAGAATGATTAAAAGGTCATAGTGTGAAGTACACGTGGGGATTTAACAAGACCAGGTAATTAAAAAGCTAAGAACCTAAAAAATGGTTCCGGGACTCTAGCGCACTGACCACGCGCTGACACGTGACCAGCGCGCCACACGTAAAATCATTTTCCCACTTTTGGGTTCTTGGCCTATAAATACCCACCTCTTAGCCTTTGTATTCCTCACCTCTTGCAAACATTATTTGCTCTCTTTTTTCTTCTTTAATCCTCTAAGTCTAACATCAAAGTGTTATACTCTTCTCATCTCATCATTCTATTGAAGTGAACACATTTCCGCAAGAGAGCCACACAAGTACCTAATCTATATTTGTGTGTTTTGTCGAGGGTCTTCTTTCTCATACCCTTTCTATTAAAATTAAGTCTCTAGGCTTTAGGGATTTGATTCTTAAATCAAACTATCATTCAATCGAGTTGTAAGGGAAGTTTTGTATCCGAGGGATCAAGCCTAGATCATTGAGGATCTAGTTGGGGTTTGGTAAACTTCCAAGGAGAAATTCTTTGGATAATAGGTTAAGTCGAATCACGGGTTCTTAGGGGTGGATTCTGAGGGTGGAATACCGTAGGTAGTAACTTTTATTTGTGAGCGCCGATATTTGTGCAGGGTGAAGGTAAGTGTAATACGGTTAATAGTCCACCATAAGGATTATACTAGGAATAGTATAGGAGTCGTGGATTCGCAACTGGGCGCACGAAAATACTCAGCCCCCTTCCCAAACCAGTATATATCGTGGTGTCTCTCTCTTTCTCTCTATCTACTTATTGTTCTCATTACAAAGTAGATTAGTACACTACTTGGTTCCTTCTAGACTTGAAGTTGTATAAACTTCGAAGAAGTCAAGAAAATTGTATTCACCCCCCCCCCCCTCGTCGGTTCTACACAAGCCTAAAACCAACTCGTTATTTCTTTGTCAACTTGCTATTCTTCAACAGGTTTTTAACTCGCTAATGTCGAAATGTAATTTGGTAACAAGGGTTTCGACTGGGTTGACTTTTGATTTTGGTGGCCAACTCGCTATTCCTCACTACCAACTCGCTATTCATCGAGCAAACAAACACCCCTTTTCACAATCAAAAGCAACATTTTGCAACGTTTTAGTCCAATAATTTTTTGTAAACACCTTCTAACGACCTCAATGATGCATAAAAATACAATCTTTACAACTCAAAAACGTAAAAATGACGAGTTCAACAGATTGAAGAACTCGCTATTTTTGCTACTTTTCAAAAATCAAAGTTTGACGTTTATGAGTTCGTTTGGTGTATTACAATGAGTTGTAATTTTTTAAACAGGCCGGAAAACGAAAGTTTTAAAGCATGAACAAAGCAAAAGACTCGTTATAAAGCATGAACAACGCAAAAGACTCGTTTTAAAGCATAAACAAGCCGAAAAACGAATGTTTTCGATAAACAATTTTTTTTCAAATAAAAATCCACAAACCACCCTTGAGGAGCTTTGATACCATTGTTATATCAAAGATTCAAGGTGATCAGGAGGTCGAGAAGCTCGAATAGTGAGATAGTCTTTTGTAAAGAGAGAGAGAGTAGAGAGATGGAAAGATGTGTGTAATATTATAGAGAATCGGGGAGTTACCCATAACCCCTTAGACTTTGTACTCATAAACTTTATATCTTAAAAATACAACATATATATGCACAAGATTATTAATATCAAAATGAAAGCATAAATTATTGTGTATATAAATAAATAGACGATGTTGTACGTATACGAACAACTCATGTTTTTCCTCTTTATTATTTTAAGTAAGAATGTCCGGGAAAAAAATATTTTTACTATCTGCGTTCAATAAGGTTTCATTGTTATTCAAATTTATAAGTTTATCACATGCGTACACGAGTTTTAATATTAAATAAGGCTAAATTATTACTCCCTCCGTCCCATTTTTATTGTCCACGTTTCCTTTTTGGGATGTCTCAATTTAATTGTCCACTACTAAAAATAGATAGGGAAGTTTGATCAAGTTTACTATATTACCCTTTTTTGAAATTATTATTACAAACTTTAAAGAAGACTTTAATTAATTAGCTAAGGGTAAAACTGTCTTTCTGTCAAAAAGTAAGAAAGAGAAAGCAGTAATAAATGCACTTTTCTTAAACTGTGTGTTTTTTGTCGGGGGATAATAATTTTAGGACGGAGGGAGTATTAACACACAACAATGTACTTGGTAATCATGCGGATTAATAATCTTTGTTTAATATGGTAGGAAACATTTATTATAACTGTTACAGTTGTTTAAATTAAAGGAAACAAACATTCACAATTACTAAAATAATGATAAACAAAACATTCAATGTGCAAATACGAAAAAATAACTATCACTTGTAAAATTAACATTTTATTAAAATATGATGTTTAAACCCGACGGTTATTGAAACCAGTCTAATAGTGACTGTATTTCCTAACTTTTTTTCTTTCTATATGTCAAAGAAGTGGATGAGGGAACCCGCTTGGTAACGTGGCAATTAGTATCATATCCATTTTTTATTATTTTCGTGCTTTGCATTTCTGTTGTGTGGATGCTGGTACATGGAAATATTGCAATATGCATGTGACTGCGTAATAGGAAAATAGATCTCATCTCACCAATAGTCCAGATTAATTTGGTTAAATATTGAGGTGAATCCATAAGATCGAGCATAAGTAATTAGTTTTCTGTTTTTTTATGAGTCATGTTTAACTTAGTAATATCTACTTTCAGATTTGTAAAGTTTGATTCGCTATAAAGATTTAAATAATTTAAGAATTTGGTTGTGTGAATGTCAAACTGCTAAAAATGCATTCTGAATTCTGGTCATATATTTTACACATTAAAATATATATATTCTATATATTTATTACTTGACAATGTGATTTATTTATAACATATCCAAAGAAAATCTCTGCAAGCCTCCTGAAGTTGTATCCAATACACATGTATAACAAATGCTTCATAAGACACCAACAGCTTGAATATCTGATGACAGTGAAGACCGATTTTCACATGAAAGATCCGGATAGGAGGAATAATATGGGTGTGCACAAGAAATGGAGACAATTTGGTCTTCAATGCGGCTTTGGTCCGACCAAAATGATAAGGTTCATATACCTGTACACTGTAAGGAATTTGGATGGTGGGGACGAATGTCCATTTTTGGTGTTTGATGTTTGTTGAAGTAGGTTCTCATGTGTGATACTTTAAATATCTTTTGGTCATGTTTGGTAGGGTAAAAGCCATAAATACTCTACGTACTTACAACTATAACTCATTATACTCTACTAATTCTTAAATAAGTCATTTACGGTTAATGCTATTTAACTAAGAGGAGACTCATGTAACAACGGGATGTTTTCTTGGTGTAACTTCATTGAGTCCTATCAACCAACTTTATCTTACGATGAAGAAGGTACGTTCATAATTTTCTTTCGAATTTGAATTTTTAAAAATAATAAAATTTAATATAGCTTAGGAACTCTTAGTTCCATTCAAGAATGCTACAACCACTTTAACTATGTATAGTTGTATCTTCATATTTTCGCCAAAAAACCACTTTGGCAAAAGTAAAAAACCACTTTGGCAAAAGAAAAAAATTAGATAAGTATATGATTATATTATCAAAAAAATCAGTTTGGGTTATTCCTTAATTTTCTCTCATTATCTTAGCAAACTCGTAATGTTAGCAACCTGGCATGAACAAAAAAAGAGAATATCAAGAAGTTGCCGATTTGAACAGATTAATACATTGTTTTGTATTATTATTTATAATCTTGTACTATTTATATTTGTGCAATTTTATGTATTTTGCAGGCGATGAGAGAATGAAACATGTTTGTCAGTGGAGAGATCACAAAAACTCACTATGGCGAGAAAGACAAATCAGCTTTCTTTAAGTGGTTTTCGTTGATAACTGATAGAGAGGCTGGTATGTTTTTGTTCATAAGTTTTACACATTAAAATATATATATTCTATATATTTATTACTTGACAATGTGATTTATTTATAACATATCCAAAGAAAATCTCTGCAAGCCTCCTGAAGTTGTATCCAATACACATGTATAACAAATGCTTCATAAGACACCAACAGCTTGAATATCTGATGACAGTGAAGACCGATTTTCACATGAAAGATCCGGATAGGAGGAATAATATTGGTGTGCACAGGAAATGGAGACAATTTGGTCTTCAATGACTCATTATACTCCATTATGAAATAGTGACATGGCAAGGTAACTGGTTATTGACGGTTTCATAGTGTATAATGAGTTGTTTATGAATTCGTAAAGTATAATGAGTTAAACACGCGAGTACATGGAGTATTTATGGCTTTTACCCTATTTGGTATGGACATAATCCTGTTTCTTTTTAGTTAAGTTTATGTCTGTAAGAAGCAACATGCTTTTGAACATGGATCTAGTTTAAGTAGTGTCGTCTAATATGTAGTTATTTAGGATTAAGTTACTACTTTTAATACCCGCGCACGCACGAGATTTAGACATTATGTTTTTTTTAAATGTATACTTCCTATGTCCCACTTTTATTGTCCTTATTTGACTTTTTAAAGACTTTCTTTTTCAACTTTAATCTTTAATATTTTTTTTTTGTTATATAATACTTGATGCAAAATATATGAATAAATTGGTTTTTAAATATATTTTCATTGGTATAATTTTTATAAAGTATTATATAACACAAACAAAAATAATAAAGATTAAAGTTGAAAAAAAGACTTCGAAAAGTTAAATGAGGACAATAAAAGTGTGACGGATGTAGTATAATTTTTAGTTTTCTATTTTATAAGTTATGTATAGAGTATTATCTAAATCATATGAAGAGAATAAATTTATTAAATCTTTTATATATTACGTAGTATGATAATTAGTATTTTTTTTCTTTTGATTTACCTGTTTTCGCACTCGATATTGTGAGCCAACTAATCCCAGCGAAACTACCCTTTTAGGTAGCCTCGAGTCGGCTCAAGTGAATCTCCGAGGCCACAATGAAATAAATACTTTTTCAGAAATTCAATTGTTAGAATTTTAGTACGCATTAAACCAAAAGAAAAGAAAATGTAATTTCTTTCAAACTCATCAATGAATAGCTAGAAAACCCGTTTCTTATTTACGATAATTTATGTGCTTCGGTGTTTTTCTATTTGATTGTACAACATGATTTTATGCCGATAATGAAAAATCCACTAAAAGGTTTTCGACTAGATTTGGGATGTGATTAAATAATGTTAAATCTTTGTTGGAAGTAAGAATTGTTTTCGTTTGTTGTATTTTAAAATATAAAGTCTAGGAGTATAAAGTTTAAGGGGTTATTTGTTTATTTTTTAAAGTTATAATAAAATTTATAAAATTTACACTTAACTCCATATAATTTATTTAAAATTAAACCATTAAAGTTTAATTAATTACTTCCGTTTTCCACCTCCCCCCCCCCCCCCCCCCGCCGTCCCCCCTTATCATGTTTTCTTTTCGTCTTGCGCGTTTTTGTTATTCTAATCTCTTTATTATTAAACCACCTCCTCCTATTCACTAACTTGCCACAATCCATTCTTCACCTTCATCGACCACTCCACTATGTAAAATTTATTCCTTAAATTTTTTCTAACAAACCTACTCAACTCGTCCCCCCTTTTTTTTCCCTATTTTCTCCTCCCAGGCGCTTTTTCCCCTGATACTGCTACCCATCGCCCGTTTTTTCTTTCGCTTTTTTCACCAATTGGTCATCACCCCGTTTTTTCTCTCCTCCTACGTGGTGTGGTTTCGGTTTTGTTTTTCGCACGGCCACATCTGTCTCCTCCGCAGTCTGTCTCTGGCACATTTTCCTTTTTTCTGGCCCTTCCCTTTTTTGTCCACCCCCCCCTTCACAACATCACACAACCAATTATCGGGATGATATGGCGCTGTCTCTTACTTCTCTTGTGACTTTTGATGAGTGTTTGCGCCGGCGCCCAGTACGATGTTCCCTGGCCCATCCACCCCTATCAGCCGACACACAATATCTAATCAAGTGTCGGTTTATCCCTTGTGTTCTAACTTATTTTGTGTTATTTGCCGTGATAGTTTTCTCGAATGCTCTCCCCCCATTCTCTCCATTCTGTCTTTCCCCTTCCCTTGTCTTCGCATTCCCTTGTTCGGGTCGGCTCTTGGACGCGGCCGCCATCTTTATTTTCCAGTTTGTTCTGGACCCTCACTCCCCTTCCTCCCCTACTTAAATCTAACTTTCCATCTACCCCCCTTCGAACGTCCCCCTCCCCCCCACTCATTCGGCTCAAACAACCCACTCCAAGACTTTTCTCTTATTGTTAAACATTAAAAAATATCCCCCGTTCTTCTTTACTTCCCCCGGTTCCCCTTTGGGTCCCCTGCCCCCGCCCACCTCTAGACTTCATTATATCTCCCAAAAGGACCCGTCGCCCCACCTGTCTAAACCAACCCTTTCTTCGTTCCTCCGTTCGTTGCTGACCCCCTACCCCCACCCCGCCTCCCCTACCCGCTATATACCCAATTCCCAAATGGCATACTTTAGCGCGCGCGTTCGGCGTGTGCCTCCCTTTTCAAGTATTCCACGCTGGTTGGGTCCCTACCCTCCCATTGACCCCCGCCCCCGGTATTCTAACAACCAACATACGTGATAAGATTTTGCCAGGACCCCCCCGCCTATTGCCCCGCCTCTCCGATAGCCTCGTGTTGACCCCTGAATAACTCCTTCTATGTCCCCAACCACATTCCCTTTAACAACCTAGCCCATTCATTGTCCCTCTTTTATAGATACTATACTGATTATATAAAATCCCCACATAATACCCGCCGCCAGCCTAGTCTTTATAAATCCTCAATTTGTATTTTAAACACTAACACGAAATAAACATCCGTAGCCCCAGCTTTTGGATGCATCAAGAGAAAAAGCCGATATACTATGCACTTTCACACCGGCCCGACTCATTTTGTCTTGGGGCCCCCCCAGGATATTCACCCCAACACTACGACCAAAAGCGCTCTCACACAACCGAATAACACAAACAAGTTTCAACTCCCATGAACAACAAAGAAGCAAACAATAACCACAAGGCTCCCCTTACGGAAAGTTTTCCCCGCAAGCTAAATCAAGCGAATAAAGCCAAACCCAGTAATTCCGACCTTACTCATATTTTATACGTCGCCTCTCCTGCCGCCCCCCCTGGCTATCCCAACGTCACCAAGGATACCGCTCACCGTCCCTTCCGGCTCACGTTCACACCCGGCCGATCAACAAACCAGAGAGTCGGAGTGATAGCCTGATCGTCCCCCCCGGCAGACCCCGACCCCGAGACCCCCGACCCGTGCCTCCCCCATCCCCTCATTAAGCCCCTCCTTGCACCTAAACTGCCACCCGGTCCAGTGCCCCACCCCCCCACCCCAACCCCCTGCACAAACCGTGCCCTAAGTCCCCCGGCACGGGCCCGTACAAACAGACTCGACTCAGCATACAATGACGCCATACCCACACCCCAGCCCCCACACCGCCCCCTCCCCCGGTCCCCCCCAAAACATCGTTCTACAAATACCACATGTCCCCAACTAGCCGAGGGATATTTATTAACCGTTGTACAACTCCTCCTCCTCTAGTTTACTTCCATCTCCTACCGACCTCCCCCATCCTCCCATGTCTGGGATTAAGCCGCTTCACCCCAACCTGACAATACTCCTCTCCCCATCCTTGGAGTGGCGCGCCCCTCCCCCCCCCCCCTCGCTTCAACCCTTCCCAATCCTTCTTTCCCACGTTCCCCCCCCCATATCCCCCTCCACCTCATCGGTATTTTCTCCTCGTCCGTGTTCATAATCCTCTCTTTCCCCATACCACCCCCCATTTACTTACAATAATGACTGCTTCTGCTCTTTCGAGAAACGTCCCCGCCTTGTCCTACAGCCCCCTCCCCCCTCCATCCCCGACCCCCCATTAGAGAACACGACCACTCAATCTTTAACCCCCACCAAAATCACATGCCAGACGCCCCCCTAGCACGAGATGGACGTGTCGTCGATTTTGGTCGGCCCTGAGGGAGTGACTTCCTACGATTCATGGTATCATGACCTCCTCTACATCATTAAATCCAATGCCGAGAACCCCAGACGGTGTACCCCGAGTTCCCCCCAGTCCAGCGACCCGGTCTACCTATCTATCTCTCCTGGATTTCCTCCTATTGCCTTCAACGAACTTCCCCATCACTCCCATTCCCTATCAATCCTCCCTCCCTGATTTTTGTCTTATTCAAAATCCCGTCTTTTACTATTAGAAATAAATAGAGACAACCACCCTCTTCTTATATAGACCTCTTCCCCGTGCCCCCGCCGGCATTCCATCTATTGCGGTGACCGCTCCTTGCAATCCTACGTTTCCTCGTTCTCTTTCCTCATACCTATAAAACCACCCTAAAAATAAACATCAATCTCCCCATCACATGTTTTCGTATTTCCTCTATTTGGACTCCCTCCGTTCTATTCTAGAACACCGTTCCTGTAACCGGCCTGCTCACGCCCCCCCCCAGCAAACTGATCCCCACGGGTACCCTCCGCCCCCGGCTGCTCCTGAATAACTCTCCAGCCCATTTGATAATGTTTACAATTCCCTGATCCCGATGACTCGGCATCATGTTCGAATTGCCAACAACACTGATGATGAGGTCCCGCCGCCCCGCGAAGTGGTTGCACCATACACATTCTGATCCCAAACTAGGGGGGCCGGTTCGTGGTGGATCACCCCCTCACCCACTCCGCTACCCCCCTTGCCCGCGATAGTCCCCCCGGGGCGTGAGCCCCGCCCCCCCTTGAGCCACATCCTTCCCCGGGCCCGCAGGCGTGACGGCCCGGCGCGTACCGGTGTTCTCTTGGCTCTCTCACACCCCCCCTGGGCTGACGCCGCATCTATCTTGTTTCCCCGTTTATGCATTCGCGACCTAGGCAGTTCCTACCGCCGAGCCTCTAGGGCCCCCCCCCGCCCCGAGCCCCGGACCTCCCCCCCCCCCTAATGCCTCCACCCCCCAAGCCCCCCCCCCTCCACCTTCCCCCCCCCCTCCTCCCGCCCCCCCCCCCCCCACCCCACCTCCCCCTCCACCTCCCCCCCCTCCCCCCTTCTAACACCCTCCCCCTTGACTACTGTACCGCTACCCTTATCTTTTGAACTTTCCAACGTCCTTTCCATCATCTGTCATTGGCTTCCTATAGCTCTACCAGCCCATGCCCGTTCAATCCTTCTAACCACTCGTTGCCTGTAGAATTAATCCGTCTTCTAGCCCGACTCCTCAGCGCCACCCCCGAACCAAAACCTCCAAGGCTTCTTTTTGGTGCTCTTTCCACCGTTGGCTAGAAGACTTTCGATACAAGGTATCCTGAACTAACATCATTAAACTGAGAACCTCTCTATCTCTCTGGTAAGACATCATCCTCCATTCTCAATTCTCTGCTTGTTTATTCAACTGCCTAATCCTATAGAAAAACTTAATATAGATTTGTGATTACAAAATTGAGACGCTTCAACTCTCAATATCCTCACAAAACTCTCTCACAAGTTTTTCTCACCTCTCTTTGGATTACACAACTGCCATAAACTAGACTCTCATTTGACTGTTGCTACACCAACTGTAAGCAAATAACCAAGCACTTGCTTCTCAGAGCATCAATCCTTCACCTGAGCTTCCATAATCCTCGAAGCTCCCACTGTTTTCGGACCCCTCACTCGTATCTGAGCTCCCACCTGAGCTTTGAGTGATTTCTGAACTCAACCCATGCTCTGTAATCCTCTCTGGAATGTCTACTAACACCTCTTGACTCTGTCGATATTTAACTTCACGTCTTCTGTCATTGTTTATCGTAACCCGCAATGTCAATTCTACCACCGTTGTGTAGAATATGACGAACCAAACACAAAGTCTTTGTTCTTCTCGTAATGGCCTCCTCCAAGTTGTATGATTCCTTCTTCTCGAACATCGGCTCTTGATACCACTTGTTGGGATATTACACCCACGACAAAGGATCACACAACGAATAACCAAACAAGTAAGAACAACAAAGAACATAAACAAGGCTTACGGAAGATAAATAGCGAAAAGTAAATCGACACAAGATATAACGTGGTATCCACGACAAGGATAGTCGTGGCAGTCCACGGGGATCAAACCAGAGAGATATTATTAAGCTCTTGCCAAACTGCACGGTCGTGCCCAACTGCACGACCCGTGCTAAGCTGCACGGGGTACAAACAGACACACTCAAGATACAATGAGATACACACACCCAGGTCCAAGTTTACAATTACAATCAGAGGGATATTTATAAGTTGAAACTCCTCTTCAGTTTACTTATCTTACCGATGTGGGATAAGCCTTCACAACTCAACAATAACCTTGAGATGAAAGCGAACCTATGCGCAAAGAGGCATTTCTGAATGTGAATCATACAACACATTCTTCACAGGTCACCTGCTATCTTGAATGGTTTATGGGTCAAAGCTCTTGTTGGGCTGACCCGTAAACGATATATATGTTTTTTGTTTTTACTATATAGGATACTAAAACTCTAAGCAGCATATACATACTATACATGATTGGAGGCTATTTTATATGGTTCCTGCTGCACTAAGCCACTAAACTTGCTGTCAAAGTTGCGCATTTGTGGGAAAACTGATCGTTCGCATAGCAAACAACTAAATTTTCATCCAAATATTTTTTGTAGGTAGCTAACACGCTAACTTACTTTCATCCGATTTTGAGTTTAATCGAGTAAAATATGCGATCACAGGTTTTTTTCTCTTAAAGTGGTGGGCAGAACATTGTTTTTTTCAGATGTGGAAGATGGGTGGGTCTTTTAACTACAGAAAACAAATTTAGTTTGAATAGTCATAGTATTTTGAGTTCATGAGCTGGTGTTTGCAGGTCAATTTATAGCAGCACTATGAAGGACTTGCCTAATTTTAGTATCACTAAATCGAATGTTTAAGCTTTCTTCACTAAATCAAATGTTTGTATAGTGATGTATGAAGCTTAGGCATGAATATATTTTCTTTTGATACTCTCTATCAGTAACACTAAATCAAATGTTTATGCTTTCTTCACTCTAAGGTTGGTTTATTTAGTTGATTCCTGTGGATTTTAGATTGCGCAATATGCACAAAAGCCTTTTGAGAACGCACATGCTTGCTGTAGGTCTGGCTACCCATTTGTTGTATTTATCGGATGTTCGTCCATTTGCTCGCTACCGTGGATCCATAATTTTTTTCTGATGAATAATACATCTTCTAACTAATACCTCTGGGTTCTTTAGTGTATCTTTAGTTGAGTAATACTATCATATTAGTTCTCAAACCACCTCATATTTGGCTCTTTATATCTGAATCAAACAGCTAGACCTACAAAAAATGTTCCATATAAAAACATAAATTTAAATACTTGACATTCCAACAAAAATCTAAATTAAAAACAAATGATATCATTACCCTTGGCTAAGAACTTCATCCCGAACATGAATAATATATGAAAAAAATGAAAACTGAATTATATTTTTAAAGAAGTACCTTTCTAAATACTGATAGATATTCATCACACAAAGAGTCATCATTGTTTTGTGTAGCCATGACATCACCAAGAGCAGATACACCAGCTTGCGCACATAAGAACGTCACACGGCTTCAAATAATGCATTGGCGTTTGGCATGTAGCAACGTTCTTTGTAATCTAACTGCCATTGATGCAGCTAACATGACTGCGGGTAAAGGCAAGAAGCGAACCACCATGGCAACAGTTGCAGTTGAGTTTTCGCAAACTATAATTATAGGTTGCAAAACCATGAAGAAATCTGCAAAAGACGTATATGAAATTTCTGAATGGAAAAACGCTAAACAATGTACAACCTTTTGTTATTTGTGTTATTTTCTTTGTATCAAAAGCTTGGATTGAGATTCATCGCTTGTAACTGTTTGTCATTTATAAAACCTGTTAACCATGTTTTTTTCAAAGAACTTAACGGCTTCTGTTAGTTCGGTTAACAGGATATCATTTAGTGTCAACAGTCAAAGTACTAACAAAAACAATGAACACGTTTTTTCAGAATCATAAAAGGAAAATCGTTATACCTTTAAAATAATTTTCCTCAAGGCATGTCATCAACACTTTGATTCAAAATCAGAAGGATTAGAAGAGGTTCCTTAATGATTCTAAGCACAGCAGCTGTTATGGCTTTCACCTTTTCAGCAGCTCTCTCCATTCATGCAATTACATTGTATAAAAAAAATCCTATGTCAAGAACAACCCCACCATCTTCATCTTTGACAACAGGCAAGTATCTGAATTTCCCTGCAAGACATTATTTTAGCTAAATTGGAGAAGGAAAAAAATTGGGTTGCAAATGCCACTGTGTTCTCACAATTCATACAAACCTGGCACCACTTTTTGCAATGCTTCAACATCATGAGTATCCAAAGTTACAAAAACGGGGTTCTTTGTCATTACCGCTGAGACAGGAGTGTTCTCAATATCAAGCTCACAAGCAACAACTCTTGTTGTAATATCCTTCAATTATGCAAATCGACATTTCAACCTGAGCTGCTTACTTAGTTACTAATGGTTCAAAAAATCATAAACAAAAGAAATATAACAAACCCGGTCACTCAATATGCCACAGAGTAATCCCTTTGAGTCTGTGAGCAAAAGAACATCAACTTTCCGAACATCCATCCAACGACAGGCTTCATTAATCGTCGTAGATTCAGGTAACGTGAAGGCTTTCTTGAGACACAATCGCTAAACTGTGAGAAGTCCTGTTAGTGAAAAGTATAATATCTTGTTAGAAAAATGATGACATTTTTACTTAGAACAGTAAGTCAATCACGTGCTTTCAACTAAATTTATATTCTTATTGTTAACATCGATTGAAGTTATATATAATTCTCAGTTTATCCAAAAAAGAAAAAAATTGTGAATGCGAACATAGCAAAAGTGCATATATGAAAATACAACAATTATAGGATCTATATGATTGTAAGTGTGAGAATCTTTATTTGAACCCGATTACGAAACACAGATTTAATATTTTCTATCAAGAAAACACATATTAATCTATAATTTAACGGCACGGGGACTTTATTTGCTATTACTTCACCTACTAAAGTCAATTAAAAAAAATCTAGTTATTAGCACTTCAAAGCTAGCACCGGACCCATATCAGCTGCTACTATGAGCTGCAAAGGCATAACTCGTGCCAAGACAAACCATACAAAACAGGTTTTTCATTGACCCAGCCGAGTTGCCGTTTGAACCGTTGTGTGGAACTGGTTTTATGCAAAACATGACAGCTTTTAAACATGGAAATTAAATTCCAACAGCTACAAAAAGCTTTTAAACCTATCCAAACAACCCTTAATCTTCTTCAAAACTCATACCCTAAAAGAATAAAAAAAACCATTACATTCAAAATTGTTACAAAAGTCAAAAATACTTGCTTTGAATGTAAATCCGGATTTTAGCTTCAAAAAGGGGTGGTATGGGCAGTTGGGTAAGTGGTCAAAACGGGTCTATTGTCATTTTTAATAGCTATAAGAATTAAAAGTAGTGTAACTATAATTTCATCATTTCATGAATAGTCAAACAGGACTTTTGTCATTTTTAATAGCTATACATGAATGCGACAAAATGTTACACAACAACACACATCAGTAAAATGTTAAACAATAACACACATCTATAAGAACTAAAAGTAGTATAGCTATAGTTTCATCTGATCAAGTAGTTATATTAGCATAATGAACATAAGTAAATAGCCTATGCTTACTTGTCATAACGTGGATAGATCATACCATCTTGAAGTATACTGCTATTTTATGAAATTTGCCCTAAAAACTTACTAAATCGGATGCTACTTCTTATTCAAAAGCACTACCTCGATAAGACCTTAGATTCGCAGGGATACCATTTAAATCCTAAACTAAAAATATAAGATGATTCATGATATAAAAATCAACTGAAATAATTACCTTATCGTTGATAGCTTGTGTTCAATCTAGTTTTCCATATTTTATAAAATGCTTGCGATACAAAAGAAAAAAATAAATTTATGAACAACTGAAGCACATAAACTATTTTTAAAGATGTAATGGAAATTGAACTGGATCAGAAGCTGACGGAGATGTGGAAGGATGGCAATGACGGGTTGCTGAAACGGATTTGATAAACAATTAAAATAAACGAAACGAAAGAGCATGTAAAAACAAACGACATTGATATAATCGAGATCAAAATGTATTTAGCCTAATAACACACGTTAAAGATTGTTATAACATTCTAAAGGGGTGTTTGGCTAAGCTTATGAGTTGGGCTTAGGCTTATGTTATATAAGCGGCTTATGGCTTATATATCATAAGCTTATAAGCCCTCGTTGAGTGTTTGGATTAGCTTATATTTAGTAAGTTTATAAATTCAAATGTTTGGTTTATTTTAAAGTGGTAAATGACTATAAATGACATGGGTTGAAAAATATTAATTTTAAATTAAGTATAATTAAGGGTAAATTTGTAATTTGTAATGTAACATGTTATATAAGCCCAACTCACTTTAAAAAGCCACACTTTTGTTGCTTATCAAAACCCCCTTATATAAGCTCATAAGCCCACACATATAAGCTTAGCCAAACACTTAGTTTGGGCTTATATGACATACATAAGCTAATAAGCTCATAAGCCCATCATATAAGCTTAGCCAAACACCACCTAAGAAGCTAACTGTGCAAAAGAATATGGGAAGCAGCGTGAAGTATGTTGGGTTAGGGTTGAGGCTGGGGGAGGTACGGGTGAAAAATGTGGTGGGCTAGTTAGATTTTTTTTAACAAAGATAGCCTGATTGTTATGCAGCTCTCCCATAAGTTTTGGGCTTTTTTTATTTACTTTAAATACATTTAAATTCAAAAAAAATTGTTGGTAAAATGACTAAAGTAGACACTCTAGAATTTTACCATTCTTTTTTTAGAGGGGCATTTAACGTCTTTTTCAAGTACTGTATATTGGAATATATAGATATAGATTTCTATAACTATCCTTCAGGATTTTATTAGATGATAATGATATGTGTAGGCCTGAGCATGTGTGTGGGCTTAGGTCTGTTCGGTATTGATCAAATACTTTTTTTTTAAAAGCAAGGCCTTATATGGACACCCTCAAAGCAAAGGGAACTAGCAACTTACAAAGCTTCCAAAAAGGAAGAAAAAGAAGAAAAAACAACCCGACAACACAAAAGAGGGCATAGAAGACCCATGACAAACCCCGAAAAAATCGAGACCACAACTACTAGAAAACCTCTCGAGGGGCCAAAACCCACCTATTCCAATCAAGCTGAAGATTCTTGCAACGATTCGAAAGCCAAAGAAGAGAGACCTGTTGAACATGAAGGAAAATGTCTTCAATTAAAACTCTATTTTTAGTTTCCTCCGAAGCATGAGTAACCCGATTCCTCCATTTCCAGATAGACCACATGAGCACATAAAGAACTGCATGGATAGCCTTTGTTAGCAACATAGAGCCACCCAGGACAAAGGAGCCAAAAATAACATCTTTGATAGAAAGATGTTGAGGAGTTGCCACCTTCCACCAATCCTAACATCTTAACCAAAGGCGTTTAACAACAACACAATCGCAGAAGATATGTGATAAGTGTAAAATACACATATCCATTTATGCTTAAACTAGCCCAAATAAACCCAAAATAGACCAAAAATGGCAAAAATATGCTTGTATTTGTGTTTTGTGTGTGCAGGTACATATATATCAAAGATCACAAGAAAACAGTCAAAAACGGGCAAGCACGGACACGAGAATCAGAAGAGTACAAAGCCGAAGCTAGAAAAGTCAAGCCTCAGTCAAAATCAGCCAAGAAAAATCAAAATCAGTCAAAGATGGTCAAACTAAGTCAAGCACAAAAGGACAAATCCTAAAAATGTTTCACTTTGGTCCCTCAACTCTCACAAAAGTCCAAAAATGTCCCCTCCTCTAATTGGGCCTTACCCGGATTCATAAGCCCAAAAACCCTAGCCCATTTACCTTTTCATAAACCTTAAGGACCATTTCTGTCAAAAATGAAAATCCTTTTATACCTAGGTCCTTTATAAACCAACCACAAGGGCCAAATGTGTGTCACTTTTGCAAAGTTTAAAACGATTTTACCCCGTTTTCAGTTGTAAAAAAAGGGCGCGAAGAACAAGTTACTATTCATCATCGTTTTCATCTAGTTACCAGGGTAAATCAAGGGGCAATTTAAAATTGAAGGGTGATTATGTCTATTCAAGAGCTCCTAATCACAATGGCAAGGTTAATTCAGTCAAATCAAGGACTTCATTAGCTCACTCTCAAGCTTAGTACACGTCAGCCTGAAGAAAGCACACAAGGATGTGGGTTTTTGTTTTAAATCACTCAGAGAAGAAACACAAGTGAGCCTCTAACAGATTGCCAGCTTGGCAATCCGTGTGAGGTCACTTTGTGATCTAACGGCTCATAATCATTAGCCAATGATTGAATGATTTGATGGCTAGGATTCAGAGGAGCGTGTGCATCAAGAGAGAATAGAACCTTCGTTGGCAGCCTATAAATAACCTCACGAATCACATACACACCATCTTCTTTTTTCTAGCTTTTTCACCTAGTGTAGCCTTAGATTAATGCTTATTGTAATTTTCATTTTAAATCAGTTGTAATTGTCTTTTATCTAATGTAATCAAAGTTTTTTTTGTTAATGAAAACTTAGTGTTGCTTTTAATTTCTCTTAAAAACTCTTTTTTTTTATTTTTTAAGGCTTCTAGCAATAAGCCTATCTGCTCAAATAAGCTAAATAAGCTATATTAAGTCTCAAGAGTCTCTAAGCTTCTTGATTTGAGCTTAACCCAATCTAATATACCTTAACTTTAAAATCTGAAGTTACATTACCTTTGCTTATGGCTGTGAATTCTTGGAACGGGAGATCTAAAAATGGAAGGAAATCTCAAGGTTTTTTACCTAGTCTATTTATAAGCTAGGGAGGATGGTAGATAAGCTCTCTAAGGATAAAGCAGCCTTGTTGAGCTAGGCTAATTGTAAGTCTCTTTTAATTTTATTGTCAATTTAATTTCTTGTTTAGTTTTAACTCAAGTGCTTATTTTATATTATTAATGTATGCTTATTTTACTTAATCTGTCGCTTAGTATTGCTTATTTGTGTTTCATCTGTTATTAATCATATTAGCTTATCTGTTTTTGCTTATAATAGTTTAGATCATAGTTTTATAAATAATCTTTCATAAAACCATAAAAAACCAAAAATATTAGATAGCATAGTTTAGACCTTTAATTCTAGCTTAATTCAGTTGTTACTTTATGTTAATTAAGCTAGTTAAAAGCTGTTTATAATCTGATGTCAAGGATTTAATAAGTAGATTTGATCTTAAAAGCTTTTTCTAAACTGTCATGAATCTTAAGGGGTGTTTTGGCATAAGCTGAGTTATTGACCATCAAAAGTCAAGTTAAAAGTTGTAGATTTGCTGGGTCAGGCTTTTAAATCATTTTTAAACATTAGTTAATTGTTTTTAAAAAGTTAGTTTTTCAAAATCTTCTAATGTTTGAACTTATTTTCATAATTCCAGCACCAGGGGACTTTTCTCTCTTAGTTTTTGTTTATGAAAACTTGAACCAAGCCACTCAGGCTTGGTTATATTTTGATTTGTGTTTACACACTCTCCTTGAGAGTGTCTAAGTGCAGGTTTACCCTTAAGGTCACCTGCACTATTGTTTTGCACTTGAGTCAAGTACATCAGCAGGAACTAAGCTGTTCCTGCTGTCACTTTTTGCTTAATTTTTAGCTAGGTAATCATAGGTTTTAGCTCTTAAGGTTAGAGTAGGATATAGAGTAGTTACAGCTTAATATAGATTAGGACTTAAATTTTATTTTCTAGCTTATTTTCCTAGCTTATTTTGCTGTCAAATTTCAACTAAGAAAACCAAAAAGACCAAAAACAGTAGGTAGATTTAATTAGCTTTTTAATATCAAATCTTAGCTTAGAAAATTAGTTTTTTTATTTTAGATTCTAGCTATAAGTTGTTTGATATAAGCTGCATAAGTCAGGATCGGAATTTGCTATTATGCATTTGCGTTTATTTAGTTTTTTTTGAACCTTTTTTTGGCTTTTTCCTGAGTTTGTTTTACTTTGTCATTTATTTAAGATAGGATTCGGAGTTAGTTAGCATTTAGCTTTTACATATTTGCTTTAGCAATACATAAGCTTTCGATAACTTTTCTTTTTAAATTTAAGCTTAATTTGAGCTTAATACAGCTTATTTAGTAAAATCAAAGGAAAAGAGCTCCTTTCTGTAAACAACTTAAAGACAAGCTCCTTTTGAGCTTATCTTTGGATTTCAGCTTATTGTGCTTTCATTAAAGTTGATCACCACACCTTGTTCTTTAACTTTTGCTTTTTAAGTTTTTCCTAATAAGTTACTTTTAAATTTCAACTTATTTTTTAGGTTTATGGACTTAGGGTGTAACCGGGTTAGGCCTCAGGGTAGGTTTTGTAATTTTCTCATTTCTTAGTTAACTCAGTTAATCCCCCGTTTGTCCTTTTGTTTTCACTAATAGTCCTTTAGTCCTTGCATAGTTAGTCCTTAGTTAAGTTTCTTTGTTAGTTTAATAATTTTAATAAATAATTAGGTTTAGTTTTTAATTAGTTTAATTAAAATTTATTAAAAAATATTAAAATTTAGGGCCTTTTATTTTTATTAAATTCTTATCATTTTCTCTTTTTAGTTATTTTTTATAAAAAATTTGGGTTTATATGTTAGCATTTTTTATTATTTATAAGCTTTTTAATTAGTTTTAATTTTAGAAAATTCATATCCTAAAATCTAAAAAGTCAAAAATAGTGATTCCTTTTTCTAAAATTTTCTTTTACTTTGTTTTATCTAGAAAAAAATATAATTTGAATTATTTTCTATTTTTTTAGGATTTAATTAGATTTAAATAGTTTTTAATTAATAAAAAAAATTCAAAAAATAATCAAAAAAAAATGTTTTTTCTTTTTCTTAAAAAATTTTCTTTTATCTATTTAGGTTTTTAGGAATTTAGTTTGCTTTTTTAGGAGATAATTTGATTTACTTGCTTATTGGTCGCGTTTTATTCGTTTCCCGTTAATTGTTAAATGCTTAAATTCTTTTTAATTGCTTGTATTTAATTAGTAGATATAGAAAACCCAATCAATCTTCGAACCCATTCAAATCACTATCCAATATCAAGCGAGGTTTCAATTTCTCAAATCGTTGGGAAAACGACCCGGGAAATCATACTTTCCGGTAAACATACGTATATTATATATTATATATATATTTTAAAGAGTGAAAATTTTCCTTAGAGAATTTTCTTAATTGCTTTTAAGGTTATATTAGTATATATATTTTATAGTGTTTTTAAATGCAGAATCAAATTATTGTCGCCGCTATTTTATGCGGGGATTTGAGTTAACGAATCTCTCGTTTTGTGTTTGTTGATAAGATTTGAAGATCCTTTCGTCCTCGATAGTTTTATTTTTGTTTAAAATTTTCCAAAAAGTCCAAAAAAATCAAAAAATATAAAAAGTAAAAAAAAAATATTTTCCTTTTCTTTTTAGTATAATTATCATAAAAACAAAAAAAAATCAAAAAACATATAAAAAAAGAAATAAAATAAACGAAGTTGGTAAAAGAACACCAACAAATAATACTCTCAATCGAGGTATTATCATTTCAATTTCCGGTGAACTTGGAATATAGTTCCCAAATCGAATCAAAGATTTAACACTTGCCATTTGTGTCTCTACGAAATACGGCTCACCTTAAAAAGCAATTTTTAAGAGCTACTGTGAAGTAGTTGATTATTTGGTTTAAGTCTCTTTCGTGTAACCGTTAAAAGTTGTTGTGAATACTAAATTTAAAAAATCCAAAAAAAAATTAGTGTAGAATTTTTCTTTTAATTTTAGATTTTTCCTTTTTGATTTTCTATTTTAAGTGCATGCGCACTCGCTCGCAAACTTGTAACGGTAACCGTCGTCAACAACAACAAACCCTTCCGGTTGTTGTTGAACCTTGTAATTTAGAAGAACTAATTCCCGAACAAACCATAGTTGTGATGGCGGATCGAACTATGGAGGAATTACTCCGTGCACCCACCGAGGGTTACGGAGAAGCTATTGTTTTACCCGAGATCAATGCCGATCATTTTGAGATCAAAACTAATTTGCTTCAATTGGTTCAAGCAAACCCGTTTCATGGTTTAGAAAATGAAAATCCTCATGCTCATATTAATAGTTTTAAAAGGATTACTTCGACCTTACGATTTAGGAATGTGCCTAATGATGTGATTAAGCTTATGATGTTTCCTTATTCGCTCGAGGGAGCCGCTAAAACTTGGTACGAGAAAGAACCTCCGAATTCAATTTTAACATGGGACGATCTCGTTACCAAGTTCGTTAACCAATTTTTCCCTCCTTCGAAAACCACTCACCTTAAGAACAAAATTTCTCGTTTTTCACAAGAATTCGATGAATCTTTTAGTGAAGCGTGGGAACGTTTTAAGGGTATGCTTAGATCTTGCCCTCACCACGGATTTTCGGAGTTAACTCAAGTTGATACCTTTTATAATGGTTTAAACGAGAATGAACAAGACTCCTTAAATGCCGCGGCGGGTGGTAATTTGTTAAGTAAGACTACTAGGGAAGCTTTAAATATAATTGAAAACAAGTCAAAAGTACGATATTCGAGAAACAAAACAAATGCTTCTAGGGTTAATTCTAAGGAAAATGTTAGCAAAACGGATGAACGAATTGATAAACTTGCAGATCAACTTTCGACCTTAGTCGAGATTGTTTCTAAAAAGGTTGTTGTCCCTCCCGCACCGGTTAAGGCGGTTGAGGAAAATTGTGTTACTTGTGGTGGAGCTCATGCATGGTATAATTGTCCGGCTACCGATAATAATCAAAACGTTTGTGCAACCACGGGAACTTATAATCAACAAGCCCCACCAAATCGAGTTAGTAATCAAATGGCACCACCAGGATTTGCTCCGGTGCAAAATCAAGGTTAGAATAGGAATTATAACAATCAAGGTCAAGGGAATAATTTTCAAGGTCAAGTTAATCATGCTTCGAATTTTCAAAACCAAGGTTTTCAAAATCAACCATTTCAAGTGCCTAATAATC
>BQNB010075831.1:0-31348 GCA_026074375.1 Tanacetum coccineum | reverse complement strand
AATAATTATCTATATACTGGTAGTCTATAATCCACTTGACTACCAAAGGAAACATAACGTTATTTGTAGTCCTAAGATACTTTAGTCTACCATTCACTTAACCAAAGGTAGAAACATGATTTTATTTATAGTCCTAGTGATCCAGTTATATAGACAAGTTGTATGTAGTATCTATCCCAGACTCTAGCCTATAGCCCAAATAACGATTAAGTTGCAGCGCTTTATTTATAATCCTAGATCCAGTTGAATGATAGATGAAAACATAATCAAGCACATAAACGGGTATGAAGTGATAAAAATAATCAACTTGCAATGAAAGAGTAAACAATCTATATAAACAAATCAAAATATCAAATTATCATAAACTTGGCTAATGCCTACAGGTATTAGCTCATATTCTTTGTAACAATACACAGTATCCTATTCAAAACGATTAAAGTAGATTTCATAAAGAAAACGATACGCTAACCGAATGATTATTGCGGAGTATAATGATTACAAGAGTTTTCCTATGGAATGAATGCACTTGCAGGACCTTCTTATCTTCTAAAATCGTTTGAGAATCGTACTTGGTGGTTTTTGCTATCCGAAAACCAAATGCTAGGTTTTCTATTTATAGGTTCGCAAATCTGGTCGATACGGCGTATTGATCAGTTCTAATACGGCATATTCGGGGTATTCGGCGTGGGCTCTACGATTATTATATTCTAGAATATTCTTTAACCACCTCTCAATACAGCGCATTGATGCATCTGGATATGGTGTATTGGGGTATTCTCGTCATGGATGTCTTGTGAAGTTAGGGTGCAAATATGTTGTATTTGTATAAGTGAATATGGCGTATCGAGAGTAAAACATGCTAGTTCTAAAAGTTAACCGAAGTTTCATATACGACATATGTGCTTATGTGGATACGACGTATTCTTTAAGGTCAGACAATGGTCTTGAATTCGTCTAAGTCTTGGGATACGGCGTATCTATCTAGAATGATACAGTGTATTGATGTCAGATTCAGTAGACTTTCTTGAACTTCTTTGTTTATGCTCCAAAACACGTTCTTTTCTCTAACTTTCACCAATTGCTCGCTAATAACTAGGTAAGATAAGGTAACACCAAATACTGTCTTCTACGGGTTATGGGTCCCAATACCATCTTCCACTGTGTATGGGAGAGTTTGAGATGTAGACAACCATACCCCTACTTGGTAGAGAGACTGCTTTCGTTTCTACCAAAGGTAGAAAAGGACCTCCGACCTTGCAAGAAGTGAGGATCGAACCCGTGACCTGTATCTCCAGAGGCAAGGGTGATAACCACCTGATCCAACCTTGCTATGCTTGATAATAACTGAGATTCATAAAGATAAGCAATTAAGTATCAAAACTTATATAAAATAATATAAAACGAGCAATATAGATAGGATAAATGATGCTAATAATTAGACGTTATTTGATGTCATTAAATAACCTCCAACTTGTATCCTATTTGTCCTTAAGTAGACTTTAGATTTAACTTATGAAAACGTATCCAAAAGAATGTCCATGATTTTTCCTTTAAGCGTTTTTATTCAATTACTAGTGCACAACCAAACACCTCACGAAATAGAAAACAAAATTACTCAAATCACTCAACTAATCTATGTGGTAACATTTAGTGGTTCCTCAATTGCTCGGTCATGATGAGTATTCTATCATAAGTTTGGCAAGGATACACATCTCCACCACTAAAGCTAAGGAGTAACAAGTCTAAAAAGGTAGATTGGGTGAATATGACAAGGCTTAAGGGTTGATCACTCTTTTTAATCTCTATCGATACCAATATTCTAGAAAAGGTGACAAAAACACAAATGCACGCCTAAATCCATGACCGTAACACTTATGATTGCTCACTCCTTAACTCGAATAAGCTAAAGAATAGGATTGCGTAATCTTCACCAATAGTATTACACTACCAAGGGCGACAAAATCACACATACACATTCAAATCCATAAATGTGACACATGTGATTTCTCAAATCCCTCATTCGAGTAGACCAAAGGTTAGGATGAAGAATGATATAGGGTAGGGATTAGGCATGGGAAACATATATAATTTGTGTAAAATAAAATAACGAAACAAATAGATTAAGTCCAACCAATAAAAAATAATTTTGCTAGCTACTTTCCCGACCAAAACCTTGAAAAGATACAAATCACTTACTAACTCACGCTTTAACACGGAAAACACACGCTTTGTTTGGTAGACACGAATTAGACCCAAAGATGTCTTAATCATCATTCTCATCGATCCATAAAAACAAACCTAGTTGGCGTTCCCGTAACAACCAAATCCTATTCATCAATAATATAGTATAACAATAGTGGCGATATCTACCACTTAATTGGTTAATTTTGTGACGAACTTCTAATAATATACAACAATACTCTACATCGTTGGTTTATAGTACGTACTAACGAATAATCGATTGTTTCATAAATAATAAAATCGATTAAGTTTAGACGAACCGATTATCTCATAATCTTCTCCTTTTTTTCTCTCTTATATTTTTTTGTATTTTTGTATTATTTTTTTAAACAACTAGAAAACAAATAAAGGTGTAAAATTTCACCAGTTCACAATCAAAATAAATCTGGATAATAATTCCATAACGCTCATGACTCAGAAATAAAAATAATAGTGAAAGTAGTAAACACGCGAAAAATAAAAGAAACAACTTTCACATTCCCATTGCAATGTGCAATTCCTGACCTAACCAAAGATAAAAAAATACGCACACGAACACATGAAGTACATACTTTTACACAAAAAAAACTAGCAACCAACCACTGACTTTAATCTACAGAGTAGGCTAAGGTGTAACGAAACATATTTTAGTGGAGTAAGAGATGAAATGAATGGCTCAGAAGGTTTTTCTAGAGGTATCTTGCTCTAAAAATGAGAGTAACAAAATGGTTTTATACGGGGGTTAACTAACCAGTGTAGTTAGTTAATATCACATAATATTTGTAAACGACATAGGCCATTTGGTTTAATCCTATAAATTTACCAATCTAGACAAGTCACTCCAATTATAACAATAATACTCATTATGATGGTCTCGAATAGTATACCAAGCCATATTCTAAAGTTTACTACAATCACCGGCACACTCATATATTTGTGGAATTTTAGTAAAATGAGGAAACGAAATAGACTTAATCCTCACAATATGAAAATAAGGGTTATGTTTGCGGGTTATGCAACTAATATTTTTACAAAAACATGCTAATTTTTTTAAAATTTAAGCATAAATTAGGCATATTTTTATGAAAATAAGGACAAGTAGCATTCTAATTCTCCTCCCTCCACTTGAGATATACAAAGCCCACGTTGTATAAATTTAACATACAATACAAGAAATATAAAGAATTAGAACGGAAACTCCCCTGAGATTTGTTCGGTATGATCCTCCATGATGAGTTTATGAGCAACTATGTGTGTTGTGTTGCAAAAAGCGTCTGAATCCTAGCACGAACAACACACATAAGATTCCAGATTATCTGCATACCACCACTTTTTTCATTTGCGTTTAGTACTTCTCTGTCTTAACATAAAGAAAATCACAGCAATTGTATCTCCAAATAAACGTTGATTAGAATAAGAAAATAAAGCGATAACTGTACAGGATAGTCGATATGCCGTATTCATAGTGGTGGATACACCGTGTTGAAACCTGTAAGAAAAATAACCAAATACGGGTCAGAGGTCAAATACGCCGCATTCAGAATTCTGAATACGCCGTATTGACAAGTCTAACAATAAAGTTTCAAAAGTATTGAAAAATAAAAAGATAATGTGTCCAGGATATTCAATACGCAATATTCATTTAGGGACATCAGACTCGATACAAAATTGAAATAACATTCTGGGTTGTCTCCCGGCAAGCACTTTTGCTTATTGAAGAGTCTTTAAGTTAGAATCCCTTCAGCTCTATGTTGTCCTCGTCACGAACAACCCTTCATCTCTCTTGTGAAAAATCTCTTGGTAGACGTGAGACACAGTTTCTTTAGTTTTACCCAAATATCATACTCATGCTCCCTAATAGCAACATATTCTTCTACTGGTCTGAATGAGTATTTTACGACCTTGAACTTTTTAGATTTGAACATTGGTGGTTTCTTGTAAGGTATCCCAAGTAATTCGTTCATCCTTTATTTGAATCCTTAATCCTCTTCATCAACATAGTAAGGTGCATCATTTGAAATCAACTAATCATCTAAGTCCCCGATATCATCATCATCTCTCATTGGCTCATGATCATCAAACCATTCTTGATTCGTATGAACTACATCATTATCATTATTTATTCCTACACGATTCTTAAACATTTGACAAACATTGTTATAAATGTCATAATTAGAATTGACATTAGACTTTATGTAAGTTGTATGTTCACAATGCTCCTACTCGTCATTAGGTAAATAATTGCTCCAAGCATCTTCACTCGATTCTTCCTCTAGTTTCTTTCCCAACCAATATTCTTCTAACTTCAACATCAATTCATAATCAAGTTCATTATAATTACCAAAACTTTCTTTTAACCAAGAGCGAAAATTCTTTCCTTTTCTATTCATATGTCCCCATGATCCTTTCAAGATAGCTTTTTCTTTTAAAGCTTCTTCTTTTGAATCATCATCTTCTAATCCTTCATACCACTAATAATCTTAAAAATAAATCATGTTGCCTTCTCGAATCATTCCCAGTAAATCTCATCCATTACAATATCCATCTTCCCCCTAGTTACAAGTGGGCTATTCAACATGTCCACTTTTGAAACCAAACGGGTTGCATTCATGACATATATCATTAGTAGGTTCCTTCTAAATCCCATCTTCCAACCATGATTTTTCATTAACCCATGACACTTCATTATTCCATTCATAGTACCATGTATTTTTAAAATCTGCATACGTCTCAAATACTGGTAGATCTCCAGTAAGCACATCAACATCAATATGAAGAATATTATTAAACTCCTTGAATTCTTTGCATAGAGGTGTCTCAAAGAGGAATATATTTGTTTCTATCTTGAAGATTTCAGCAATTTCATTACCTTCACGTAGATCCTCCTCTTCAAGATCAGAAAACTCATCATCAATTAATACTTCATCATCACCTCTTATCCAATAAAGCCATAGTTGTATTATGGTTATTAAATTTGAAAGCTAACCATTTTGCAAACTCAACATTAGTTAGATCGAATTTCACATCGGTGTTAACTATATCTACCTCCAATCGCCTTTTTATCTCTATATATTCCTCGAATTGCTTCTTATAGCTTCGAATTAACCATGTAGTAACCACACCTTCCTTGATTTCTTTATCAACTTTTTTATGATTTCCTAATTTGAGGTCTAACCATTGCTCCAAAGTTATGTCAATGAGTCTCACCAATTTATTATTAATCAGCATTACAGCTTCAACAAATATTCTCTCATTTTCATCATAACATTATCGTAGTTCATAAATATTAAGATTTCCATTTTCCAAATCATAATATGGTTGTTTAACACATGAGAAATAAGAACCCTCAAGAACCCCCACTTCATAAGCAAACAAATTATCCTCCATGCTACTTAATCGGCTAAATTCATCGAAAATCGTCCCAAGAGGTGTATCACAAGTGAACAAATCGACATCGATCTTGAGCAAGTCGAATACTTTAGATTCTACCTTGTATTCTTCTTTAAAAGTATCCAGAGAGTAAACAGAAACAGGAGTGTGTGATTCAGATGCCAATAAGAATTCTAGTTTGGGTAAAAAATCACACGCAATAGCATCATATTTTTCATTAAGAGTGGAGTACAATGATTCGTGAGTCCCTGCGGATTTTGATGAAAGGTTGTTATGAATTTGGATAGCCGAAAATTTATTCATGTCAAACACATAAGTCTCTTCCTTATCATCCTCAGCCGCCAAATACCACAACTTTTCAAAAGATGAATTCATGCATTGTTTTGCCATCTTCTTATCTTCCATGGCCAAGTATTCTTTGATTGTGATTCCCTCTATTTTAGATACTAAAAAGAATCAAAAAATCGTTAGTAGGATAACTTCAGAAGAAAGAGAATACAGAAAACTAAACACGAATAGTGAATATGAAAAATTAAAACTGTTGTTGTATCAAACGATCGATACGCCGTATTCAGTAGAATGAATACATCGTATTGATGTTTGATGTCGAATACGCTGTATAAATTCTGAAAAGTGGATACGCCGTATTCAAGGGGTTAAATACGCCGTATCGGGTATTCGAACAGAAGGTAAACAGCATGTATCAAAAATGCAAAAAACAAATAAAAACACTAAACAACTGAAATACAGAATAACAAACTAACAAAAACTAAACTAAAAACACAAAATCTAATCTAACATACTAATAAATAAGTATTAAACAAATTTCACTCCCCGGCAATGGCGTAAAAGACTTGATGTGTGGTTTCGTATAGGTAATTATATTATCAAGTTTTACTATTTATATTTTGCCGACTTTACCTATTAACTAACACTAACGGGCAGTGTACCCGATCGATTGTAGGTTCGTTGGTAAGTAGTCGATCACTAATATTGAGCGTTAAAACTTAATTTACTAGTATTCTAATTATCTAAGTTAGACCTAATTAATCCTAATTAAACCTAAACTAACACAAATAGGGGGTTCAGCCTAAGAGACTGGCATAAGTTTTGGTTTAACCTAAACTAATAAAGCAATAAATGAGACAAATAACACACACAAGTAGATAAACAAACGATAAAGAAGAGGTCAAGCACTTATGTAAGGAAAACATATTAACCAAGTTTCTTAAAATAAAATGTATGAATTGTCTATGTGTGCAATGATTGTACTAATTTCGTTGGTGGTATTATCATTCCAAAGCTAGGTGGTACTTCTCCCTAAACTATAGGTTTATATAACGGTTGATCCTGTCACAATTAACCAAACCCGCATAAAGTTCACACCGTCGATTATAATCTATCTAGGTGACAATTTTAAAACCAAGCTCATTAAGGCTTTACCAACTTATGGCCTAATAGTTATCTATATTCTAGTAGTATATAATCCATTTAACTACCAAAGGAAATAGAACGTTATTTGTAGTCCTAAGATACCTTAGTCTACTATTTACTTAACCAAAGGTAGAAACAGGATTTTATTTATAGTCCCAGTGATCCAGTTATATAGATAAGTTGTATGTAGTATCTATCCCAGACTTTAGCCTATAGCTCAAATAACGATTAAGTTACAGCGCGTTATTTATAATCCTAGATCCAGATGAATGATAGATGAAAACACAATCAAGCACATAAACAGGTATGAAGTGATAAACATAATCAACATGCAACGAAAGAGTAAACAATCTGTATAAACAAATCAAAACATCACATTATCATAAACTTGGCTAATATCTACATGTATTAGCCCGTAATCTTTGTAACACTACACATTATCATATTTGAAATGATTAAAGTAGAACTCATAAAGAAAACGATACGCTAACCGAACGATTATTGCGGAGTATAATGATTACAAGAGTTTTCCTATGGAATGAATGCACTTGTAGGACCTTCTTATCTTCTAAAATCGTCTGAGAATCGTACTTGGTGGTTTTTCCTTTCTGAAAACCGAATGCTAGGTTTTCTATTTTTATGTTCGCAAATCTGGTCGATACGGCGTATTGATCAGGTCCAATACGGCGTATATGGGGTATTCATCGTGGGCTCTACGATTATTATATTCTTTAATCGCCTCCCAATACGGCGCGTTGATGCATCTGGATACGGCATATTAGGGTCTTCTCGTCATGGATGTCTTATGAACTTAGGGCGCAAATATGCCGTATTTGCATAAGTAAATACGGCGCATCGAGAGTAAAACATGCTTGTTTTGAAAGTTGGCCAAAGTTTCATATACATCGTGTATGTTGATGTGGATACGACATATTCTTTAAAGTCAGACAATGGTCTTGAATTCGTCTAAGTCTTGGGATATGGCGTATCTATCTAGAATGATACGAGGTATTGATGTTAGATTCGGTAGACTTTCTTGAACTTCTTCGTTTATGCTCCAAAACACGTTCATTTACCTAACTTTCACCAATTGCTCGATAATAACTGAGATTCATAAAGATAAGCGGCGGGTGGGGGGGGGGGGGGGGGGGGCGGGGGGGGTGGCGGGGGGGGGGGGGGGGGGGGGGGGGGGGGGGGGGGGGGGGGGGGGGGGGGGGGGGGGGGGGGATACTAAGTATGAAATCTTATATAAATAATATAAAACGAGCAATATAGACAGGATAAATGATGCTAATAATTAGATGTTATTTGATGTCATCAAGTTGTTTCCAAATGAAACACCGGTTTAATGTCCTCATTGGAACTCAACTTCTTTACATCGATTTGATACAACTTTCAAATGGCTTTCAAAACTTGGCAAAACCTGTGTTAGCACCGTGCTTATATGGTTCCAAAGGTTTTGTTTATTCTATGTATTGATGGTTATTGGCTAATTCATGTCAACACTCGAGCTTAACATTATGGCTGTTGATTACTTTAGATCAACACCCGCACTTCATTTAATGGTTTGTAATTAAATGTCAGATTCCCACTCGTGCTTCAAATTAATGAATTGTGTATAATTCAGTGCACAACTCGTTTTTCAAGTATAAGGAAGTGTACGTTTCAGTGCGCTTTACCTTTTAAAGAAGAGGAATCTTCTCGTTTTCGAGCATGCTTTTCAAAAGTCTGCTCAAAACATTGACGTCTAAGTATTTTCACATAGAATCAGACTTCAAATAAAGTAAAGTGTACTTTTTATACATTTATCCTCACAACGGGAAGCTTACAACTTCTCGGACTTGAGCTAGTTCATTAAGTTATTCAAAATCTTGAGCTCAAGTAAAAGGTTTTCGAAAGATTGAACACAAATATTAAAAAAATCTCAAAAAGATTTTTTAAAATCTTTTAAATTGTGTGTTCAACACTCCCTTCATCGCTAAATCATTTGATCTATTTTTTAGGGGGATCTTTCAAAAGCTTTTAGTGTTTGAGCACAATTTCTCATGAATTTTTCTAATGATAATTCAAAATCTTTCAAAATAACGTACTCAACACTCACTCTATCCCTCAATATAATTGTGGTGACATACAAAATTAAGAGTTTTATTATTGAGGAGGTATAAAGGAAAAAGTTTTAAAACAAATGAACAATAACCAATATCAAAAATAGTTGTTGTTAAGTATCAATATATCGACAAGCGTGCAAATGGTCTAAGTTACATCTGGTTTTGACTGTTTTCTAAATTTTAGATTATGGTAGCGGCTTATTGACCTAATGGTATAAGTTGCATCCGGTTTCGACCATTTTCTAAAGGATGGAATGTGGTAGTAGCTTAGTGACCATTCGTTTTAGATATCGACATACTTTGACATAACTAGTTTTTCAAATTTGTTTAAAACATTCAATAATGTTCCAATTCATAATCATGAAATATCCGTTTTCTCTCATGTGCTTTCAAAAACTCATATAGCTATTTTAATCCATTGATATAAATAATTATCATATGGTATGTTATTTTTTAGGTGGAGAAAATTGGATTAAAACGTGATCGTTTTTTACTCAAGTACGAAACTCTTTCCTTCATGTGTGAAAAATCTTTCACATTATGTAGCACATGTGTAGGGGGAGTATTTCTCAAAAGTGAAACTTTCAAAGTGTTAAAATGTTTTGATTTATATCAAACACTTTGATTGATTTTCAAATAGTTTTATGATTTCAATTTTAATACCCAACAACCAACTACCTCGTGATGATCAAAGGAGTAATAAAGTGCTAAGTTTAGTTATTATCCCATGATCCAACCAGAACCGGAGGGATATACCCAAGGACATTCCATAGATAGAATAGAAGTCCTTAGGTATGATGGAGTTAAATGTAATGGGAATAATGTCAACTAAGGCATGAGCTATCATTGGAACAATCACAACATAATGATAGTAATGACGTCTTGGTAGACATTAAAGGGGTTGAAAAATGAAAAAGAAAAGTTATGAAAAGGTGAAAAGAAAGAAGCCATCCATACACTTTAGGTAGAAACCGAGTCAATACATAATCTATCGAATATCACAAGGATGATATTTGGTATTGTAAAAAGACGTCATGGACCCAGTGATGCAATGCCTAACCCTTCCCAGCCACTCAAGTTTCTCTCAAAAGAATATTGTTTCAATTCTCATGGAGATTAAACACATTATCTATCAACTTCTCTCTTCGAGCATGTTGATATTGAAAAGGTGGCCGTCTCCTCTAGCCTCCGATCACTAAAACCAAAACGCACTAATTGAGTCTAGAGCTAAATGAGATAATATCATTAAATCTTACATAAGACACAAAAGTACATTTATATTAAACATCAATGATTATGTGATATTCATATCTTAGTGACATTGCGTGGAACATTCAAGAGTGATACTTAAATAAAGTATTCATAATGATTGAATGGAAATCCTATCAGTGCTAACATCAAGCCAACACTGAACATAGGTCACTAATTTGAAAATGACTAATAAATGATTTAAATAAGTGTTAACTAGTAATCTAAGTGATCTAATAGTTATTGTGTTCTTTCGGAATTTGTTTTAGAAAAAACACAAACAACATTTCCTTGATTTAATTCAAGTGAATTATTGGATTACCAAGATCTCATACGATGTCACAAGATTGGTGGGGGTGATTGTTACTACTCTTACATTGCTACATTTATCATCATCAACAACAACATCTCTTCCTTTCACAAGCAAGTACACCGTTGTATTCATACCTTCATAACTCATGCTCAAAGATTAAAGATACACTTCCGCAACTCTAATAATTAAAGAACTTCCTCAAATTATCATGCTTATGATTAAGACAAAAGTTCTACATGAGGAAAATTGTTAGATATAAAGAAAAGTATGAGTATGTTATTCAAAAGCTTTAAAAGACAAATCAAGATGGATTCACGGTAAGTATGTTGGTAAGTAATGATGATATGAAAACATCTCAAATGCAACGACAAAAGAAAATGAAAAGATGATCAAGATCAAGATTAAAAGAGCATGATTGGAACAAGACCACTATTACACAACAAGACTCAAGACGACAAGCATTAAAGATCAAAGATCAAGGTCACAAGAGAGATTTCAATGATAACCCCTTAGGGGGAGATTGTTAGGAATAGAAAGTGTTGATCATTAATGCAATTAAAGAGAGATCTCAATGATCGCTCCTTAGGGGAAGATTGTTAGGAATGAAAAAGTAACGATCTTTAAAGAGTCTCAAGTCTTGTAATAATTAAAGAAATAGTGTATGTGTAATAGAATGGTTAACGGCTCATGACTAAAATGTAGTCACGAGACCCGGCTAATAGCTAAAAGCTAAGAGCCAAGAGCTAGTATCTCACTTGTGTAATGGGTATAAATACCCCATCACCTCATTCATGAGGTAAGCTAAAAAACATAATTTCTTATTCCCTCTCTTGTCTTTCTCTCTTTACTCTCTCATATCCTCCTCCTTCTCTCTACACTCTTTCTCTCTTTACTCTTTCTCTGTCTAGAATAAACATACACATACACCTAAACACATATTATATTGCTAAAATGATCATATAACAGCTATCATGTTGGGGTCGCATCTTCATAACTCTGTTCATTTGGTTGTCTTTCAAACAATTTATCATTTTGTGTTGAAACTATGGGTTGTATTTGGTTGAAAGCTTATTTGTTTAAATGTATCGAATGAACACCTTTTGAACGAACTCATTTAGAGGTTGTTCTTTATATATTGTGTTCATGTGCTATGAAGTCACCACCCTTGGTTACCTTCCTGCTGTGATATTTTGGGGGTGTGACAATCATAAACCGTTAATTACTTTGTGTAAGCAGAAATGATGTAAATAGACCTATTAGGGTTGACACCCCGTCTAGGTTTTGGTTTCTCACATGGCCAACGGGCGCATATCATTTGAGGTGGTACTTGGATGTGTTGGCAAAACCTTAAATTTCAGGGCAGCGACTTGTAACAACTTGAACTTTGGTTACCAAAAAAACTTTGGTCAAGGCTTCGGTGTCAAGAGCTTAATGCAATAGTAATCTTTCTTATGTGATACTGTATTCGTTATAATAGTCACATACACTTGGAAATCTTGTGGTCCACACTAATACATATTTAAACCTATGAACTCACCAACTTCATGTTAACATTTTAGCATGTATTTCTTAGGTTCTTAATTACTTGCATGGTTAGTACTTGGAGCATCCCACTGAGTCTTTTGCGGTCCCATTGTCATGAATATTTTATGCATTACTTTAACGTTTGATGTGAACTTAAAACTTCTTTATTTGTATTGTGTACTATTAAAACTTGTCCTTGTTAAACTTTATTTATCGAACATGAATTTTTCAAAAGACTTATATAGATGTCGTTCTTTATGACTTGTGTCTTTGTGCTATGAAGTCACGCCCCAGTTACCTTTCCACTGCAATATTTTAGGGGTGTGACAAATATAAACTTGTATATCTTTTGTACCTTAAATATAGCGAAATATTTGTTTCATCCCATTCTAATGTCTTCTTGTTGGGCACGGGCTATATCTTGCCAAAAAGTTCAACAAAAATGATATATCGGGTCGTGTATGACTCACAAGAAATAACAATGCCCCAATGGCACTTAAATAAGGTATTTCTGGACCAAGAATTTCATCATCGTTATTTGGAGGTTAAAAAGGGTCATTTTCAACATCTAGGATCCTTACAACCATTTGGGGTGCTATATGGATGAGACTTGTTTATATAAAATCTTTTTAGCAATTTCTCTATGTATGCATTTTAATGGACGAGGATTCCATTCTTTAGATGGTCTGTTTTCCAAGATCTTTCATATCAAATTCTTTCCTTAAATATTCAAATGCCTTTGGAAGCTCCCCTCAGATTCTCGATAATATTCAGATCATCAACATACACAACAATAATGACAAATTCAGGTCCAAATCTTTTTATAAAAATGCATGGGCAAACAGAATCGTTTTTATATCCTTCTTTTAATAAATATTCACTAAGGTGATTGTACCACATGCGCCCAGATTGTTTCAACCCATACAAAGATTTATTTAATTTGATTGCATATTGTTCTCAAGAACTTGTTATACATGATTCAGGCACCTTAAACCCATCTGGAAGCTTCATGAAGATTTATGTATCTAATGAGCCATATATATAGGTTTTCACAACATCCATTAGATGCGGAGTCCTTCTTGTATTACAAGACTAATCAGATATTAAAAAGTAGTTTCATACACCACAAGAGAATATGTCTCTTCATAATTTATACATGGTCTTTGTGAAAATCCTTGTGCCAGCAAGCGTGCTTTGTAAAGCGTAATTTCATTTTTTTTCATTTTTTTCGCGCAAAGACCCATTTATACCCAACAGGTAACATCTTCAGGTGTACGAACTATCGGTCCAAAAACTTTGTGTGTCTCGAGGGATTTCAATTTTGCCTCAATTATGTCTTTTCATTTTGGCCAATCATTTCTATTTTTGCATTCCAAAAATGACTTTGGTGCATGATCCTCATCATTTTCCATAACTTCTAGCGCCATATTATATGCAAAAGTATCATCGATGTGGAAAACTAGAATGGGGGGGGTTGAATAGTTTTACCAATTAAAATTTACTTTTCAAAATTATAGTTCGAGTTTATGTGAAGTTAATGATATTGATTGATCTACGAGATAAGGAATAAATATAACGTACAAGTGAAGTAAAGTTAGAGATGAAAGAGATAGAACCAAAACACAAGTATTTATAGTGGTTCGGCTACAAGGACACCTTCCTTTCCCTAATTCACTCCTCGAGTCATATACTCGAGAGTTTGTAAACACTAGTCACCAATCTCCTTCAACTGGTGCAGAAGCCTCACAACGTTGCTTACACCCTTTTTTGGTACAAAGCTAAATATTGGGTTCTATCAAAGGTAGAACCAACACAATGCAATCAACCTTTTTTACAATAAAGAAGAATGAGAAGTACAATGTATGAATGATCTACAAGAATCAGCGAGATGATCTTGGAATGATTGTGGAGACTAGCAACAATGTGAGTTGAGTTTGATCGTCTCGTATGCAATATCGGCAATTTCTTCTGACAAGAGAATTACCTACAAATGATGTATGAAACTAAACCAGATCTGAAAACAAGAGAGAGATATCAGATTATAAGAGAGATGTAAGAAGAATGGGTGAGAAAAACATGAGAAATAGCTTGCTGTTTATAAGCAAAAATTGGCACTGTTCACCGGTGTATCTTCTTAGAAGGGTACCAGCTAGTGTAAAATAATGGTACCAGACTTTTACTATTCATCAGTTCTCGTGGTACCTTTCTAGAAGGGTACCGGCCAGTGTAATCTAAGGGTATCGGGTACCTGACAAGTACATCCGAATTTTTGATTGCCAAATCTTAATAAATCTTGTATAATCTTGTAAGATTTGTTCAAGATATAGAGAGATGATGATGTCACCTATGATGTAAAAATGTAAATGATATTTACATAAGATAGAAATAAAAGTCTAAGTGATTATGAGTAATATGTATTTTGTGATGTGTAACATATGAAGTGTTAGAAAGACTATTTGTATAAAACTTACAAAAATTTACTTTGTACTTCTAATGATTATATGTTTGTTATCGACAAAACGTAAGAGGATCGTAAAATAAAAATAAACGTTTTTACATCTTATTTGTATTGACAATCTCCCCTTTTTTGTTGATGACAAAACATAAGATTATTTGAAGTAAAGAGTAAAATGTATAATTTTTAAATTAGAGTCTTTTACTTCCTGCTCCTCCTTTTTGTCGAAACAAAAAGAGTGTCGAAGAAAAACTAACAAAAGATGCAATAATGTATGCAATGTATTATAAGTATCGATTTGAAGAGAATCAAATGTAATAATAAAGATGAGAGTCGATCCAAAGAGAATCGAATGCAACAATGAGAATCGATCCAGAGAGAATCGAATGTAATACTCCCCCTTGATAAATGCTCCCCCAAATGAGGATGTCATGGAATCCAAGTGGATTCAATGCTACAAAATAAAGTGTTAGTGATAAAATAACATAAATACAAGCTCCCTCTTATTTTGAGAGTACCTAAAAAAATTAGAATAAAGAGTCTACTTTTTGGCCTATTTTGATAGTTCCTTTTCAAAAAGGTACCGCAAAGGGTACCGGGTCCTGTGCAGAGAGTCAAAAAGTTGACTTTTAAGATTGGTTAGTATAGACATAGTCAAAGATATAAAACAAGTACTAGAAGCATAAACACAATTAAGTATAGAACATATAATCCTTGTAATAAAATGATCAACTATTTTAGTGACATTATGTCACTTACAATAGGAAAAACTAAGAACAAGGATGTGTTCTTATTAAACAAAAAAAGTACAATAATATTTTTATTTTGTTCATCAAAATAACTTATGGGAAGTTTTGGTGTTTGAGGGCGCTCGAGAATGTGATTGAGGATGAACCTCATTTCATCACGAAGGTCATTGACAATCAATTGTGTCCTTTAACAATGCTCACAAAACATTTCATGAGTGAGCGGAGGGAAAGTATCGTTTGTCCACATCGGTTGAGAGTTCGACGGAAGTTGTGGTGGCAAAGGTGGCAAAGGAGGTTCCAAAAAATTAGGAACCCACTTGCTAAACGTTCGATGAAATCGAACGAAGGTTGCGGAAGAGGTGGATTGGTGGTCCAAGGTGGTAGGTTTTCGAGTGACTCAAAGAATGGATGAGGAGATATGGGGGGAGGGTGGAGAAAACAAGATCAATAGGCTCTAAGTTAATAGCCAAAGGAGATTTTTGCTTGAAAGGTTGAGATGGTTCCAGAGATGGAGAGTTCAACGGAGGTGGAGTTGTTTTAGGAGTAGTCAAGAGTTGTATTGGAGAAAATCCCGATGAAGCCATAGGAGAGGTCGATGATGATTCAAGAGGAGTAGAAGGTAGTGTCATTTGATAGTAGGTAGGTGGAGAGAAGTGTTGATAAGGAGGGGAAGATGGTGGAGGATTGACAAAACAACATGCACGGATACTAATTCAGGTCGTTCTTTTGAAAGACTTGTTGTCCTTCTTGTCATTGTTGGATTTTGGCATGGCTAGGATCAATGAAATGCTAGAAATAAGAGATTAAGAAGTGTTTGACAAGATGGATATTTATAGAAGAACTCATGTAGGACGTTAAATGCATTTTCTTCTAAATAAGGCAAAATTCAATGATTATATTTGGTGTTAATCTCCTAAAAGTCAAACTCTATAGTCTATAAGCAGGAAATAGGTTTAGAACTGAGGGAAGAATGGGATGTGAAGTTTAAAAATCGTATGAATAGCTCTCTGATCATTCGGTTCCGCCGGTACCCTCTCAAAAGGGTACCGTCCTTCGATAGAGAAGGGTACTGGGGGTCTAACGAAAGCAGAAAATAAGAAAACTATAGAAGGTGAAGGAAATGCAAAGAGATGTTAAAGGTCTTTTATTTCCAACAAAGTTAATGATCTAAAATTAATTTAGAGAGAGTTCTAGTGTGTGTCTATATGTAAACAATGTGAAGGTGCGATTATCTCGACTCAAAAAGAAAATATAATAATGAGACAACCCGAAGTCTCCTTATTTTAATGTTGCTTCGGTTGAATGTACCCGATAATACATATTAATTATGTATTCCATTTAGCATTCAAGAGACATATGTCGTGATGTATGAGTAAAAACATTTTTTATTTGTATTAATCAATGCACGAAAAAAATTAGTCGTGTCCTAGTCGTGAGAAGTATTTTGAAGAAAATTTCTCTTTTGACTTTTGGATGAAATAAGGAAGATCTTTTTGATGATGCAAGTGCATACATAATAGTACATAGTATGGATACATATAGTAGCATGATGAAAATTCCTGAAATTTTTATTTTTGAGTGCGAAAATAGAATCATAGACTTAGATTTGAGAAGGAAAGTAGAGATTCGTACCTTGGTGAAGGGATGGTTCATTAGGCATTTGGTTCCATGAGACTGAGTCCTAGTCTAAGTAAGTTGAAAGGTTCGTGTTTGAGTAGTTTGGTGAATATATCGGCAATGTTATCTTCAGAGGAAATCTTTTCTATAGAAATGTTCCCTTTTTGAACATTATCGCGAAGGAAGTGATGTCGGATTTCTATATGTTTTGTATGAGAGTGAAGTACATGATTTTTACTTAGTTCTATGGCACCTTTATTGTCACAGAGTATGGGTATGTCATCTAGTTTAATGCCATAGTCTACGAGTGCTTGTTTCACCCACAATGCTTGTCGGCAAGCCTTGCCTACGGATACGTATTTGGCTTTAGTGGTGGAGATGGCCAGGACAGTTTGTTTCTTGGAGAACCACGATGTGAGGCAACATCCCATGAAGGTGCACACACCGCTTGTACTTTTGCGATTGACATAGTCTCCCGCATGGTCGGAATCAGCGTAAACTATGGTTTCTACTTCTGTTCCTTTGGGATAACATAATCCCAACTATTAACTGCCAACAAAATAGGAGATTATTCACTTTCTAATAATAATAATGTTGTATCTTGATAAGTACTTTATAATTTACAAATAGAAGACCATTCAATTTGAACGACAATTGTAATCCCTAGAGTTATAAAATAAAAATTAGAAATAAGAATATAAAAAATGACTGAACGAAATTAAATGAGTATTTAGACATAAGTTCGTATGCTCGTTATATGACTCTCTTACGAACGTTTTAAGAGAAATGTGAAAACATGAAGAAAAAAATAAATGCACTAGAATATAAAAAAATACCATGCAAAAAAGACCCAAAAACCCGCAACAATCAGAAAAAACACTAATTTAAATAGAAGACTCATACCGCGACGACACAATCTCTACTGGGAAATCAAGCACCATGTCCACACTCGTCTATGTCCCAATTTAAAAGAAAAAAACGAAGAACCCCAACGGTAAAAGAAACGAAAATCCCGTGAATTGTCCAAATCCTACTACAAAAAATATTTCGGATCTAAAAACTCGTGGCCAAAACAAAACACGCTTAGAAGGCAAAGCCACCGTAAAGATCCCACCAATCCCCAAAAGGACCTTATCGATCGTTGCCAGAATTCCTTGCACCATAACCGTCGGTACGAATCTACAGCCACATTTGGCAACCCCACTGCGGATACATTAGTGCCACGTATGGTGTTCCAATATACACACTTCAACCACGAGAATAAGTTATAGTCATAAGTATATCACGGATTGTTATAATCCAAACATCAACCAAGAATCCTCTATGTAGAACCCGGAACGGGGGGGTCTATTATAGTACAACATCCCATGAAGGTGCACACACCAGCTTAGTACTTTTGTCTATCAGACATAGGTCTCCCCGCATGGTCAGGCAATTAGCGTAAACTCTGGTTTCAACTTCTTTTCCTTTGGATATAAGAGCCATAATCTAAAATTCTCGTTCCTTTAATAAAAATTTCATTCCTTTAATATATCTAAAAATCCTTTTTACAGCTTCAAGGTGAGAGGTTTTAGGATCTTCTTGAAAATAGGCTCATAGACAAACATTAAACACGATGTCCAGCCGACTATCCATAAGGTAAAGTAAGCTACCAATCATGCCACAATACTTTGTGTTGTCAACAGATTCCCCGTCTTTGTCCCGGGTGAGTTTGGTTTCAGATGACATTGGTGTTTTGATGGGTTTGGAATCTTCTAGACCGAACTTCTTAAGCATTTTTTAATGTATTTAATTGATTAAAAAATGCCATCTTTTAGTTGTTTGATTTGTAAACCAAGGAAGAAATTCAATTCACCTATCATACTCATCTCGAACTCGTCATGCATGATTTTAAAAAAATCATCACAAAGATCTTGACAAGTTAATCCGAATATAATGTCGCCCACGTATATTTAGACAATAATGATATGTGAGTCTCCTTTCTTAGTAAATAGAGTGTTATCTACCAATCCTATGATGTACTTATGATTTAAGAGGAAATCTTTAAGTCTATCATACCAAGCTTTGGGTGTTTGTTTAAGACCATAAAGAGCCTTTTTGAGTTTGTATACATGATCAGGTTTTTCGAAATCGAAAAAACTGAGAGGTTGGGACACATAGACTTCTTCGTTTATAAAACCATTTTAGAAAGCACTTTTGACATCCATTTGAAATAGTGTGAAATCATTTTCACAAGCATATGCAAGAAGGATTCTTATAGATTCTAATCTTGCTACGGGATCATATGTCTCATCAAAATCAATACCTTCTTGTTGGTTGTATCCTTGTGAGAAAAACCTAGCTTTGTTTCTAGATACTACACCATTTTCATCTAATTTGTTTTTAAAAACCCATTTTGTACCAATAATGGTTTGATTTTTAGGTGGCGGGACAAGTTTCCATACATCATTAGTTACGAATTGGTTTAATTCTTCTTGCATTGCCATTATCCAACTTTCGTCTTTAATAGCTTCTTTAATATTTTTAGGTTCTACGAATGACATAAAACAAAAGAAATTACTTTGACTTTGTACTTGATACCTTAAGGTTGTTTTGTTTAATTTTCCTATGACCGTTTCTAATGGATGATATTTAGTTTCTTTGATGTTGACAATTTCTTTGTTTAATGGTCTATTTTCCTTGTCTTTTATTTCCTCTAATTGGTTTTCTATAATTTGACTTTCGATTATAGCATCATCTACTAAAGGTAATGATTTAGGAGGAGGACTTTCGTCGAACTTTACATTTAAAGATTCTTCTATTTTCATGGTTTCTTAGTTTAGGATTATATAAGCTTTACTATTGGGGGAATAACCTTAATAGACGCATTCGATTGATTTAGGGTCGAATTTAGTAAGGTAATCTTTGGTGTTAAGCATAAAACGTTTGCTACCAAAAACTTTAAAGTACTCTAAAGAGGGTTTTTACTTTTAAAAAGCCTGTAAGGAGTTTTTCCAAGGAAAGGCCTAATCAAAATTCTATTTAAAATATAGGTGGAGGAGTCGACGGTATTACACCAAAACTTTTGAGGGATCAATTGTTCATTAAGCATAGTACGACTCATTTCTTGTAAGGTTCTGTTTTTACGTTCGACTACCTCATTTGATTGTGGAGTGCGCGAAGCCGAGAAGTTGTGAGTGATACCATTAGCATCACAAAAAGCTCCAAATTGTGCCTCATTATCAAATTCACAACCGTGATCCGCACGTATTGATACAATGGAACAATCTTTTTGTACTTGAATTTGCTTGCTAAAAATTTCAAAATGGTAAAATGCTTCATTTCTTGTTTTAAAAATCTAGTCCATGTATATCTTGAATAATCATCGACAATAACCAAAGTATAGTAGTTTCCTCCATAACTTTGGATGGCCGATGGCCCAAACAAGTCCATATGTAGAAGTTCTAGACACTTAGTAGTTGAAACCATGTTTTTAGCCTTATAGCTTGCGTGTACTTGTTTTCCTATGTTGCAAGCGTCACAAAAATGATTTTCAAATTTTAGTTTTGGTAAATTTCTAACAAGCTCCTTAGATAATAGCGATTGTATAAGTCGCATATTGGCGTGACCCAATCTTCGATGCCATAGGGTCGAAGTATCATCTATCGAAGTTAGACAAAGACTATATTTAGGTGAGTTACTAATTTTCATTATATAAAGTCTATTTTTCCTAATCCCTCTTCCTATGGTAATGTCGTCTTTAAGTATTTCACTACAAGTTTCGCTAAATACTATTTTGCACTTTTTATCACATATTTGACCTATGCTAAGCAAGTTGAAATTTAGATTTTCTACATGACTAACATCATGAATAGTTAGAGAGTTGCGAGTAATTATGCCGATAATCTTGCTTTTAGTGTTACTACCAAACATTACGTTACCTCTATTTATGGCTTCATAGGTTGAGAAGAGATCCTTGTTACCCGTCATATACCTTGAACAACCACTATCCTTGATCCATTCATCCGGTTCTAATTTAACTTTTAGACGTACCTAAAAGCACAAAAGAACTCAAGCATTTGGTCCCTAATATCTCATGGGTCCGTTAGCGTTAAACATACCGTTTGGTTGGTTCATGTAAGGATATGGAGGGTAGGGTCCCCAAGAACCTAAGTTAGCTGGTTGAAATCGATATCCTTGTTGTGATGAATAGTTCCAACCTACTTGGTGGTAGTCGCTTTTAGGATATACGGTGTTTGGTCTCCTAAGAGGCGTTTTGGGTCTTTTGGATTTTGCTTTTTCCAAGTCATTGACCAAGTTATAAGGCCGGTGTTTGCTTGGCATTTCCTACGGTAGCACTAGGTGATGTTATCTTAGTTATTTGGACAAACTCGCTTCTATTTTGCAAAATTGGTTGTAAAGATTCATTTGTTGATACAGTCCCATAGTACCCTGCGTTTTTACTAGGCGGTACCTTTGTAGAGGGTACCGTGGGCCGGTTCCACAGAAGGCACTTTGGTGCTTTCTTGACCCATTTTTCTTGTTTTTACTTCGCTAGTCGAAGCTTTATCTTTTGTGAATCCAAGGCCCTTTTTATCTTTTTGTAATCTTTGATTTTCAATCATTTCTTACAAAAAGTGGCTACTATTTTCAAACTTAGCAAGTTTTAAGGAAAGTGAATCAATTTTACTACGGAGGTCGATACGCATTTTACATTCTTCACTAGTTGCCTTATTCTTCTCTAGTTGTTTTAACCTTTCCTTAAGTTCACAAACCTCATTGTCTAGTATTTCATTTTTAGTCTTTAGGTGTTTGTTTTTGTTGATTATCCTAAGACTAATTTTACATAACTTGTTGTATTCGTTTTGTAAAGACTCATCATCTAAAGAGGAACTACTATAATAAAGAGAGTCGGAAAGTACCTCATTTGAGTCGACTGCCATAAGACAAATTTCGTCCTTCTTGGTGTCATCATCTTCTTTGCTATCTCTCCAACAACCTCCAACGAATGCCTTTTGGTCATTGTAGGAGTGTTTTGGACAATTACTTATAAAGTGATTCGGATCGCCACACTTGAAACACCTTTGCTCCTCGTTTCCTTTCTTTTCTTCCTTTGTTCTCCGAAAGTTCTTTTTGTCATCGTGTGGTTGTCGGACGAATTTCCCTCTTCTTCTAAAGAACTTCTTGAAGTCCCTTACCGCCATGGTATATTCTTCATCATCATTATCCTAACATGAGTCTTCTTTGTCACTTGATATTTTCTTAGCCTTTAGTGCCAATGATTTGTATTTCTCGTTTTTACTTTTGGAAACCTCCGAGTCCTTCTCAAGCACTACTTCGTAGACCTTTAAGTTACCGATGAGCTTATCTAGAAGTAGTGTTAACAAGTCCTTGGATTCTTCAATAGCCGTCACCTTTGGACGCCATTTTGTTGGAAGAGCTCTCAAGAATTTCCTAACATGATTACGACTTAAAAAAGATTCATCAAGTGCTTTTAAAGATGTAATTATAGTATTAAATCTAGCAAATGCGCAATCAGTAGTCTCATAATCAAAAATAGAAAATTGTTTATATTGTTGAACAAACAAACCGATTTATTATATTTGACTTGTTTATTACCTTGATGAGTAATTACAAGCGAGTTTCAAATATCCTTAGCCGTTTTACACATAAAGTTTCTATCATATTCCTTTTTAGGTAAAGCATTGTATAAAACTATTTTAGCCTCATCGTTTATAGAAAGCATCTTTTTATTATCATCTTTTAGTTTTTCATAAGGTTTTCGTATTTTTAATAGTAGGCTTGTAATCACCATACACAATATTATGCCAAAGACCAATATCTTTAGACTTCACATAAGTTTCAAATAAAGCAATTAGCTTTAAAAAGAGGTGGTCTTTGCATAGATTAACCATCTTTGTAGTTTTCCAAATCTATTTGATCGTTTAAATATTTAAAATACAATATACTTTAAAAACTTTAGTAATCTTGCTCTTGATGCTAGTTGTGGAAAAATAGAAGGGGGAGATTGAATAGTTTTATCAATTAAAATTTACTTTTTAAAATTATAGTTCGAGTTTATGTGAAGTTAATGATATTGATCGATCTATGAGATAAGGAATAAATATAAAGTACAAGTGAAGTAAAGTTAGAGATGAAAGAGATAGAACCGTGACACGAGTATTTATAGTGGTTCGGCTACAAGGACACCTTCCTTGCTCTACTCTACTCCCTGAGTCACCTACTCGAGAGTTTGTAAACACTACTCACCAATCTCCTTCAACCGGCGGAGAAGCCTCACAATGTTGCTTACACCCTTTTTAGTACAAAGCTAAATATCGAGTTCTAACAAAGGTAGAACCAACCCAATGCAATGAACCTTTTTTACAACAAAGAAGAATGAGAAGTACAATGTATGAATGATCTACAAGAATCACCGAGATGATCTTGGAATGATTGTGGAGACTAGCAACAATGTGAGTTGAGCTTGATTGTCTCGTATGCAATATTAACAATTTCTTCTAACAAAAGAAATACCTACAAATGATGTATGAAACTAACTAGATCTAAAAACAAGAGAGAGATATCAGATTATAAGAGAGATGTAAGAAGAATGGGTGAGAAAAACATGAGAAATGACTTGCTATTTATAGGTAAAAGTTGACATTGTTCACCGATTCCTACGGTACCTTCCTAGAAGGGTACCAGCTAGTGTAAACCAATGGTACCAGACTTTTACTATTCACGAGTTCCTGTGGTACCTTTCTAGAAGGGTATCGGCTAGTGTAATCCAAGGGTATCGGGTGCCTGACAGGTAAATCTTAATTTTTGATTGCCAAATCTCTATAAATCTTGTGTAATCTTGTAGGATTTGTTCAAGATATGAAGAGATAATGATGTCACATATGATGTAAAAATGTAAATGATATTTACATAACTTAGAAATAAAAGTCTAAGTGATTATGAGTAATATGTATTTTGTGATGTGTAACGTATGAAGTGTTAGAAAGACCATTTGTATAAAACTTACAAAAATTTACTTTCTACTTCTAATGATTTTATGTTTATTATCGAAAAATGTAATAGGATTGTAAAATAAAAATAAACTTTTTTACGGCTTATTTGTATTAACATACATCAAACATAAAGTACTTCGGTTTCATGTATTCTAGACATGAATAAATTATTGAATCTCTTCTTTAATTGGTACCCCACCCGAGGTCCTTCATGACCCGTCCATGTCGAAAATCCCTTATAACGACCCTTATAGTGTTTTTCTTAACCTGAATTGACCCATCTTGATCAATACTCCTTTTTCTCTTCGAGTATTTTTATTAGAACCGATTGGTCTACACGCTTTAGTGTTCCTTAGACTCATTAGCAATTTTTGAAGATATTAAATTTCACACACACTTAAAACTTAAGAGAGAGAAAGCTAAAGTGAAAATGGATGGAGAATACACCAAAAACACACATAAGAAATGAGAGAAATGCATTCAACCAAACCAACCCTCTCCATGTGTGGAAGAGGTTAATATACTTACATAGTTAGTTATGCCGAGCCGAGCTTTCTATGGGCTTTTCTATAAGTCGGCGGCCCGGTAGATTACTTAGACAATAAAATAATATTAAAACTAACTATTACTAAGGGCTCGTGAGATCAATAATGATCGTCCACTTCAAAAAACTGAATTCCTAACAAATCTCCCCCTAAGGGAACGATCGTGAGATCTCATAAATGATCTACATTATCTGTTTCCTAACAATCTCCCCTAAGGGGTGATCATAGAGATCTCTCATTTTGACCCTTGATCATTAATTATTGAAGCTTTTTTGTCTTGATTTGATCCTTTGGTTGGTGTAATAGTTGATGCTTTGTCTTCATCTATGTGGTTAGTGGTTTTTGATCATTATGCTTGACGCTTGTTTTCTTCATGGCCCTTTTTTTTTTTTTTTGTGAAAATTGGGGGGGGACCCCCCCCCTTGTGATCTTGACCTTATTACCATGAATTTAAGCTTCTTGAGATCATAAATCTTGCATAATCATTTGATTATCTTGTAATTCTTTGCCTTCTTATGATCTTGTGACTTTGGACCAACATGCTCATTCTTGTATTATCCTTGAAAGCCGCTAGACAGTCTTTTCAAATAGACTTTGACTTGAATAACTTGATGTCTTTAAGGAAAATGTTTGATTATTAGAGTAGCGGAAGACTTTGTAACTTGAGCATTCTTGAATACTTGAAGACTTTACTTCTTTGAGTATGAGCATGTGGCTAGTAATCGGACTTGTCATGGACTAAAAACTGCTACCATCGGGAAACCTTCAACTTTAGGTTAGTAATAAGCACGATATATGGATGAAAGTGGTATGTGTTTCTTTCGTTCGAATAAGACTAATTTGACAAAGTTTGTCATACTCATTTTGCCAAGACTCATTATCTAGTGATGAACTACTATAATAAAGGGTGTCGGATAGTACCTCGTTTGAGTGAGCCATGCGACATATCTCCTCCTTTTTGGAGTCATCTCCACTGTCGCTCCAACTTTCGACAACAAAGGCCTTTTGATCACCGAAAGAATTTTTAGGACAATCACTAATGAAATGATTTGGATCACTGATAAATCAATACAACCGGAAGTAGTATATGATATTCCCGGGTCGTTTATCCCCAGCGAGGAGTGAATTAGAAAGTCAAGAGTTGGATTGACATTTGATGATTGAACGGAATCAAATTTGGATTGATTTCTAAATCTATGGGAAAATAATGCAATCTATACTAAAAACGATAAAGGCACACTAATTTAAGCTAAAAACGATAACGAGAATGTGAAAACGTTATCTAAAACCCCTAATTTTTCAAAATTAAACCAAAAATGATTTTTTCACTTTTAATAATCTCTAATTAACTAAAAAGTAAGATTGAAGAAAACTAGAACGGAAACGGAGTTGATTTGAGCTTAAAACACTAAAAACGTGAACGGGAACGAATCCCGTTCTTTAAAAAACAAAACTTTGCATTTTAAACCCTACGAAAGTAAAACTAATTTTCCTAGAAGCTATATGATAAAAGAAAATTTTCCAAAAAAGAATTATATTTTTTTGAGTTTTTTATATTTTTTTATGAATTAAAAACGAATTTAAAAAGAAAATTTAATTAAAAATACTAAACTAAATGGTAAAAATCTAGAAAAATGAACAAAAGTCCTAAACTATATGAAGAATGCAGAAAAAAAAGCTCAATGAAATAGCTTATCCAATAAGCCTGGAAAAGCTCAAATTAAGCTTCGAAGTGCTTATGAAAGGAAAAGGTGAAAAAGAGGGTAAGTATTTAATTTTTCAAAACACTACCGGATGAGCTATTGTAGCAAAGTGGTTTGTGTGTGGGTGTTTAAAGCGTTGGTCGATGGGGTTGAGGTCCCGAGTTCGAGCCTCGGCTCACTTGGGGCTTCCCTTAATCCCAATGTTTTTGTTTTTCATTTTTTTTACAACTTTTTAGATAAGCTGAAAATAAGCAACTTTAAAAAAGACAAATTTTTATAACTAACAAATAAGCACGAAATAAGCTGAAAAAGCTTGACAGAAGCTAAACTATACTAAGTTATAAAATAAGCACCTATACCTAATAAGCTAAGAAAACTTGAGATAAGCTAAAACAGATAAGCACCTATACCTAATAAGTAAATGTAAACAAAAATAAGCAACTAGATAAGCTAGAATTGCTTTTTTACTTAAAAAACTATAAAACTTAAGATTTTAAACTAAAATTGCAAATAGGTTCAAATAAGCTCTAAACTGAGCAAAATAAGCTAACATGGGCTTAAACTAAACCAATAAGCTTAACTAAACCTAACTTAAGCAAAAGCAATAAGCCAAAGGCTCAAATAAGCAATTTGGCTAAATCTGTTAAGCAAACAGCCCAAAAGGACTTTTCTAGCTTAAAAATAAGCTAGCAAATGGATCCTTATGGCTTAGTGACTTATACCACTGAAAAGCTTATGCAATAAGCTACAATAATCAACATTTAAAAGAGAGTTTGAAACACAAATAAGCACTTAAAAAGCTTGATGAAAAAGGTTGTTTTCTAAAAAAATTCAACACTTCGAAATTTTTTCACAATTTTGCAATCTTTACAAAACACCACTTTTGAGCTTAAAAATAAGACCTTAAACAAATCCTTATGAACCTCTAACCTAAAAACAGATTAAGCTTACACCTCAAAGAACAAGTATCAACAATCAAAAGCATTTTGAAATTCACAATAAGCCATAATAAGCAACTAAAAAAGCAATTTGTTTATTTTTCAACACTTAACAATTTTTGACAAAAAGTGAGAAGATCAAAAGCATACAACTAGATACTTATACTACTTCATTTAAACACCTAAACATGCATAAATAACACAACAATAAGCAGCTAAACAATGCCTAAGCTAATAAGTTAAACCAAACTATTTTAAGACCAACAATTTTCACAACTTATAAAAAAGCTTAAAAACAAACATTCCATCTTACAAATTCTTAAAAACATCTTAATATGACTAAAAATAAGCTTGCCAAAGTTGGCTAATTGATCCAAACCTTTTGAAAACCATTTTGACCCATTTTAAGTCTTAAACCAAACACCCCTTTAAAATATCTAAAATTAGTTTTAAGCCAGTTTAAGGTGATTTAAGCTTAGTTACTTAAAAGCAGATGATAAGATACCAATGTTATGCAAAATTAATCACATAGCAATAATCAATAAGCACTTAAAATAACCAATAAGCAATAAGCAATGTCAAGCAAATATAGGCAGTTTTGCATAAAAACTTAAACAAAGCACATGATAATCAAACAACAAACATAAACATGCAAAAATAACTTAAATAAACACAACAAAGCATGAATAAGAAAAAAATAAGCTCAGCTACAGTGAATAAGCCAAAAATGTAAAAAGTAAACTTAAAAAAGTCCTTAGCTTATGGCAATGTAATAAGCTTTCAAAAAACTTAAAAACAAACTCTAATGCTTACCATAAGCTCTAAACCAAAGGCCATCCAATATTTGCCTTGTTCTTTTTTGATTTCTTGAACAATATTTGGTGATTTTGAACTAGAACTTCAAACAACAAAAAGCTATTAACAAACTTCTGTCATTAGAGTTTAAACAGCTTAAATAGAGTATAAGAAGAACTTTTGAAAGCTTAGTAAAACTTGATCAACAATGTAACAGTAACTTGTAAAAACAGGATTGCAAGAACATAAAATTTCAATCTTTCATTAACTTTTTTTTAAATGAGTACAAAGTTGGAATTTTAAATTAAATAAACATAACATAAGCTGCTGAAGTAAATTTCTCTCTTTAAGTGGCTACAAGACTGCCTTATTTATACTAAGCTAAGGGTCTTAGTCTTGAGGGTCTTGCGCTTCTTTTGTGAGGAGAATCTAAGGTGTGCTAGTTGAGTGAGTGAAGTCCCAAAGTCATCATTGCCGTTGGATTTTGTTGGAGCCCAATCCCTTTGATCTCAACCCTCAATTCTTTGTCTCTTTTCTTTGTCGAATGGAATTCAAGGGGATTGCCAAGGTGGCAATTGCCCATGTGAAGTGGGGTAATGTTGGATGGTGAAGTTATGATATGTGGGGGAAAGGGTTTTGGACTGGAGTTGCAGGGTTGAGGGTTTTTAGGGATGATGAACAGTAATAAGGCGGGAAAATTTGGTTTGTGTGGGTGCAGGGGATAAGTTTGGGGACTTGGCAAGAAAGGTCCCCCAAGGGGTATAAGAGTATTACACCATTCGTCCTTGTGGTGATATACTTTGAGGGTTTGGCAGTTTTGCCCCCCAAAGTTATATAAGTTTATTACACTGAAAGTCCTTTGGGTGTATAACTTTGATGGTTTGGCAGTTTAAGCCCCTTAAATTATAGTTGGGCTTTTAGTCTTCATGTAATAGCTTAATGGGCTGACCCGGCCCATTAGATGGGTACGGGTGGGCCAATTAAGTATTTCTTCGTTTACGGCTTTGAATTTGACTTTTGACTTTTGTCGGGGTTGACTTTGGTTGACTTTGACTTTAACTTTTGGCTTTAATTTGCTCTTTTCATTCTCGTGCTCTGTTTTTGTCTGTTTTGGCTTCGATTTTTGTCCTTTTCTCAGATATCCATTTCCTTCACAATACACATGTAATACATACAAATACAAGGTATTTTTGGTACGTTTTTGGTCATTTAAGTCTGTTTTTAGTGGATAAAGGTATGTGTAATTAAACACATACCAAAATCCCCCATACTAAGACATTGTCGTGTCCTCACGCAATGCTATAAGTAAGCACTTAGAAAACTAAGAATCTCAATCCCCTTCGACTAATTACCTCGAAAAGTAGCTAAGTGTTCATCGAGGGGAAATAAAGAATCAATAGCCTTGAAAAGCCCCGTCTTTACCATTTTAAATATATACACTTATTCCTACACATATTTTTGTATTTTTCATTTTTCTCAATTTTTTTTGTACTTTTCTTTTTTAGCAACTAACTAACTTATTTGACTTTCGTTGTTTTCATAACTTTTAGGGATCATAGAACAAGATGCATTTCGATCCGAGAATGCCCCAAAAAGGATAAATTCATCGTCCCCGACTTTTCACTTGCTCCAAACCAAGCTTAAACGAAATCACAGTTAAATATCAATTAAGATGCTAACACTACTCATATTTGCAACTTGTGAACTTTTCACTCTTGACAATTATTATATATTAGGTGAATGTGCCATTTTGAATTTCAACCATGGATCAACGTTTTGCAAAATTCTATGCTTCACGTTCCACCTGAGAATAATGAGTTTGAAGGCGAGATCATCCCATGTAGCGACTTTCGTCTCGGCACTTCCTAACCTTCCGGCTAAGTGACCAGGATTTTGACACCCCACAAAGACTAGTATCGGGACTCACGGACCTTAGCTTTCAAAAACTCTTTGGTTTCCCGTATATATATAGCTTATTTAAAAACTTAAAATGTAATAGTCAAAGTTCAAAAGCATATTTAAATTTAACAAAAAGAAATCTATTTATTAATTCAAACTTAATATTAAACATTTATGCAATTGTAACCCTCGACCTTTTAGAAGGCTGCAACATCGGTTGTGAGCCAGCAAGATGCAGCAAACTTTTATCAGTCTTGGATTTTTATTCTTACTATGGGCTTTCTTTAGAAGACTACCACATCGGTTGTGAGCCGGCAAGAGGTAGTAAACTTTTATCAGCCCACAGTTTTTATTATTATTATATATATTTTTTTATCATTTTATCATCATTTTTTTATTACTTTATATAGAGAAGACTTCTTTTTGAAAAATTCAAGTATAAGTTTGAACTAAGACTAAAATTTTTGCTATACTCTACATAAAAATTGTTGATTTAAGTTTAATCTCCAAAAACAGCACGTATTATTAATCCGGTTAAGAGCTTATGGGAGAAAAAGCCACAAATTACATACATGAGCTCTTAAGATTTCCAACTAATCCTTGTTTAGCATCCCACTCATACTTAACTCTATCATTTTTCATTCTTCGCGAATTTTTGCGAACGCTTAGCCTAAAAGTTAAGGAACAAGCTAGAGCTCAACATGCTCGATCGAGTCAAAATTTATTCTTATTCTACCCAGCAGGAAAGTCAAAATTGTGACAAAACACTTATTTTATTTTTGAAATTTTTTAAATTTTTGTGGAAAAACGGGGTACGTGAGAACAACGGCTGCATGCATAATCAAATCGATAGATCACCCCCATACTAGAATTAAACATTGTCCTCAATATTTTAAGAATGGTCTCTACATAAATCCTAAGCCATTTATTAAGTATGCTTAAAGATAAACGTTAGTCGATAAGATTAGGATATTGGATTTCCCCATATTAATGGCAAGCAAAGGCTAAGAAGCTCGAGTGGATCAGGACAAAACACCGAACACGAGAGTCTTCAGAAAATTTTGGGTCAATCCTATAAAAAATCACAAGCACAAACTACAAGAAACGGAAGAGTACAAGCCTCCTCACATCACAATAGAAATAAGAAAGAAAATAGAAGGATAATCATGGGGTGTCTCCCACAAAGCGCTTGTTTAGGGTCACTAAGCTTAACCCAATCCCCGAATTTATTTGTCCTTAGGGAAGGTTTGGAGATCCGGGACAACCAATTTTGGTATGTCCCCTCCAAAGTAGTGCTTAATTCGATGATCGTTCACCTTGAAATTTTGCCCGAAGTTTTGAGATAACTCAACGGTGCCATATGGAAAGACTTGGGTAATGGTGAACGGTCCGGACCAACGGGATTTTAATTTTCC
>BQNB010075830.1:2523-29749 GCA_026074375.1 Tanacetum coccineum | reverse complement strand
CTGGATATTTCTTGTTTAACTCAAACAATTCGGTGAACATTGTAATGCTGATGCCTTCCCTTTCTAGTAGAGCTGGCAAATTTTCAGAGTCACGCAAGGTGATCATGTTTTGGTCTGGTAAATGGTAACTCAGCGGCATTACAGTTAGGTATGCGTAGTTGACGTCAAATGAAAATAGACGCCACACACTGCTTCACATGGAGTCAAGAACCTGCAGTTTAGGTAATTTTTTATTTTGTCGACTACCATAATATGGTCAGATGCCCCTTTAGCACCGGCTTTAACATTCTCCTGGATGGCAATAGTTGCTCTATTTGGGCCTTTATTTAAGTACTTGAATGAGTACTTAATAGCTTTAGATCTATTGCACCATTCAACGTTTATGTGTGCGTGGTATTTGAGGAGTAAATACTGATTATGAGGAACCACATGTTTATTGTCGTAGGTAAAGTTTCCTTTGACGGCGGTGATTTTATTATCCCTACGTGGATAAACAGGGTATCCATCTTCATTGATAATGGTCTCTGCAAGGAACTTTTTGGGAAAATGTTTTGAACATTTTCCCTAGTTAGTACATGGCATGTGTTTTGCCTCTGTCTCGTATGGTCCGTGAAACATGAATTCTGAAACCACCTTGTATGCGTCTGGATCGTTTGTTGGACATGGTAGCTCTGCTGAGATTATATCATTGATTTGATCGGGCGTCCTACACTTGAATTCTTCTTCTAGCCATAGGAGTATATATGCGTGCGGGAGGCCTCGCTTTTGGAACTCTATCACATATGCAACTAAAAGGGAGTATAATGTAGTTAGCAGGTAGTGTTAAAAAAACTCAGTTCAAGCGACTGATTGACTTTATGAAATGATATACATTACCTGCGGAATATTTTCCAAAAATATGGTGTTTAGTAAGATCCTCTAAAAGGTTTGTCAATTTCATTTTAAAAACTCGGGTCCCTACTTCTGGCCGATCATGAGATTTCTGACTTGGTATGTAAGCTAACATCTCAGCAATCTCAGGCCATTTTGGGTTCAAAGTGAAAGTGATAAACAATTCTGGATTACCGTACATCTGACATAGAGCCATTGCGTCTTGATAGTTGTGCATCATGTATCTTGAACTCCCTATATAAGTCCAAGGAAAAACTATTCTCTTTCCAAGTCTAGCTGCACTTGTGTCTCCTCTTGTCACATCATCACAAAGGTTGTGATACAAATCTACGCGGAGTGTGTCTTGGTAGTTTCATGTCCAGTTAAGACATTGTTCTTCAATAGCCGTGAAGGCGTCAACCAAATACTGTTGAAATAGCCTGCCTCCTCTTAACAATGTGGTGCCTTGGTTTTGTCGCTGCTGAATTATATAGGCATAATACTCTTTCATGGTTACATAACTACGTTTTGTTTTCTGAAGTCCTTTATTGGTGTGATAAGGTATGTTTTCATGGTATCCATCTTTGCCAAATGGAAATAACAGAGGGTATTGCAGCGCCATGTAGCTTGGGTGTAATTCTGAAATGCGCTGTGGGCTAGTATTGTTCTTGTTGACTACTATATCCCTAGTAGGAAGGCCGTCTCCAAAAACATTTATGATGAGAGCCAATACTTCAGATATAGTAGGTGCGTTGTATTATCTTGTTGCTGTTCTCTTGCTTAGCAGCCTAAGCACGAAGTTAGCATCACCATGTGAACGACACCATTCCTTTGCCATTCAAAATGATTTGGCCATTGTGCTAGTCTGGTCCAACATTTGTATCAGGTTGGCCACTATGTTTTTGTCAACTGTTTCTGGTGTTTCTTTATTCATGAAAGCCGACATCCTATTCTTGATTTCATTCTGCGTGTCAAAGAAGTACAGTTGTGCATATCTCATGGGAACGCCTTCTGCTAGAAGTAGGGAACCCATTCGTTGATAATTTTGACCATTTATTCTGAATGTGTATGATCCTCTACCTGAATTAACTGAATGGTCGATTCTGGCTCTGAAAGATATGAAACAAAACATACTATTGTATACTTTGATCTGATCTTTAATCTTTGATGTTCTAGGATCATTATAATCTAGTAGTTTTTTAATGGCTGAGGTGTGTCATTGAATCTGGGTAGTAGCACTTTACCATCCTTTACCATCCAATAAGCAACTTTCATCATCAAATTTGATTCACACAAACTCTCTTTCTGTTTTTATGCTCACATTATCTCTTAATTCTTTTTGCTAACACAATCACTCTTTTATGTTTTTATTCACACATCTCTCTTTCTATTTTTAAGCTTACAAAATCTCTCATTTCTTTTGGCTCACCAAGACACTCTTTCTATTTTTATATGACAGTTGTGTACAAAAGTCCATCAATTCTAATAAGTTTCATATTGTCCTCCTCACTTCCAAGTGTGTAACCTCTTGAGAGAGGTGGATCAATGGACTGTTTAGATGTAATATCAAACCTAGTTTGAGCATTCACATCCCCCAATATGGTATCTTGGCACCTGGGACCACTATCTGAACCAATTCCCTAAGGAGTTGATTCATTAAGTGTTTTCATAGATTGGGTTTTATTTGATGTTACCACTGTCCTACTCTGCTTCTTAGCTAGAAGCAGTAGTAGCAGCCCTTTCCATTCTGTCACCCAACTCCTTATGGACAGCCTCATCACCAACCTTTTTGCAGGAGGACCACCAGACTAAGGTACCTGATTGTAGAAAAACAAATTTAATATACTTATATAGTATTAATCCCGTAAGAATTCTTTCCAAAATACTCCTCAAACAAGAGAAATACAAGGTAAAAATCTCACTAAAGAAAACACAATTTGTATATTGATAAGAATTTGCTCAACAGTTGTAACTTTAGCTCTTATGTCATCCCAACAGTACTAACTTTTTCCTGGCAGTAGTAATTTTCTACCTAGCATTATTAAGAGATATCTAACAGACTACTAGCCCCCCCCACCCCCCCACCCCAACGTCAGTCTCATAATTATACAACTATGCTCCTCTATTCATCACAAGCACACTAGAAAAAACTAGATAGACATGTAAGAATTCATGAGAATCTATATTTATGCATAACCCATGAATAAAAGTTAAAAACTGTGATCCAAGAACATTAACTTCCTCTCAAACATTTCTTCAAAGGTGAAGCACAATATGCTTAACTTGCAGATGTTAGTCCATAGCCAAAAATACACAATCCATAGTATTTTCTTCTTGACAGCATTAAGTATGACCAACAGTTTTAACAAGCAATCTTAAGTATAACAGCAGGACTAATTATACTTAGCAGTACTAATTGACAAGACTAACAATACTAATCCTTTACAAAACTTTTACAAAGACATAAAGAGATGTAGACGTTTAAGGATTAAGCATTCCAATACTTGAAACCAAGTACTGAAACCTTCCAGCATCAAAACCTTTTGTAAGAAGATCTACAACATTATAATTAGTATGAATTTTAACTATTTGAAAGACTTTTAGCATTGCAATCTCTTATACAATTATGCCTAATCCTATATGTTTTGTTGTAGAATGTTAACATGAATCTACAATAAAGCAAATAGTACTGTTTATTGTCAATATAAATGACAGTATCCATGAATATTATACCCAAAATCCATCAATTGATTTTATAATCCAGAGTACTTGCCACAACAACTAACAGACAGCCATATTTCAGCCTTTAGTTGTAGAAGTGACACCCAGTTTGCTTCTACACTGCCAAGATATCAACCCGGTTTCTAAAAATCTGACAACCTCCAGTTGTTGACTTCCTATCATTGATTGCTCTACATAGTCACTAACAGTATAGCAAGCAACTAGTTTTCAAATGGAGAATCCATAGGAATACCAAAGCCTAATGTTGGGTTGCCTTCAAATATATATAAATCTCTTGACTGCTAAAAGATGTGATGTCTTTGGTGTAACTTAAAATCTGGCACATGCACAAACTGCAAACAATCAGTATGAAAACCTTTTGTAAGAAGATCCAACATGTACAAACTGGCACATGCACAAACTGCAAACAATCAGTATGAAAATCCAGCATCAAAACCTTTTGTAAGAAGATCTACAACATTATAATCAGTATGAATTTTAACTATTTGAATTAACTTTTTAGCATTGCAATCTCTTATAAATTAGCCTAATCCTATTATGATTTTTATTTTAGAATGTTGAACATGAATTCTCCAGAATGCAAATAGTACTGTTATTGTCAACATAAATGACAGATTCCTGAATTTTACCCATAATCCAACAAGTTGATTTTGAATCCAGAGTACTTGTCTACAGCAACTAGCAGCACCACATATTCAGCTTCAGTTGTAGAAGTGGCAACCATAGTTGCTTCTTACACTGCCATGATATCAACCTATTTCCCAAAAACTGACAACCTCCAGTAGTTGACTTCCTATCTTGAGTTGCTCCAGCATAGTCACTATCAGTATAAGCAACTAGTTCAAATGGAGAATCCCTAGAATACTAAAGGCCTAATGTTGGTTTGCCTTTCAAATATCTAAAAATTCTCTTGACTGCTAAAAGATGTGATGTCTTTTGTGTAACTTAAAATCTGGCACATGCACAAACTGCAAACATAAGAATCGGGCCTAGATATGTGAGATAACATCGAAGACCCAAGCATAGATCTAAAGAGATGTATATCAACATCATCAGCATCCCATCTTTGCCAAAGGCTTTTCCAAATCAATGGAGTGAAGCAGACTTCACATTAAGTGGAGTGGAATTTCTTCATAATCACAGCTACATATTAATACCTGAATGATAAATATGCCACGCCTTCTTGCTGTACTGTAATCCTAAGAAGAAAGTAAGTTCTCCCATAGAACTCATCTGAAACTTATCCTTCATAAGCTTCTCAAATCTATACATAATCTCCTTGTTGTAAAGCCAAAAAAATGTCATCAGCCCATAGACCGGTACCAGCAAGATATCTCCATTTTGCTTCTGATAAATAATACGATCTATCTTCCCTCTTTTAAAACCATTGCCCCAACAAATAGTTAGCCAATGTTTCATACCATGCTCTTGGAGCTTGATGCAACCCATAGAGTGCCTTGACCACCTTGTAAACTTTGTCTAGATGGTCAGGATCTTTAAATCCTGGTGGTTGAGTAACATAAACCTCTTCCTCAATAATTATATATAAGAAAGCACTCTTCACATCCATTTGATATACCAGAAAACCCATAAAAGAAACATAGGCTAAAAACAATCTTATTGCCTTAATTCTTGCTACAGGAGCAAAAACCTTCCATATAGTCTATACCTCTTCTTGTCTATGACCCTGTTTAACCAACCTGCTTTTTTCTAATCAAAATCCCCTTGCATCTTCTTGTTTCTGAAGACCATGTTGTTCAATGGCTTCTTCTTCCAATAGCAAATCCATAAGTAACCAAACCTGTTGGAGTTTGAATGCATAAGTTTCTTGCTCATTGCTTCCACCCAAGATGAATCAGATAGAGCTTTAACAATGCTTGTGGGTTCAATCTGTGATAGGAAACAAGCATATAAACAAGTATTCAGGGTATCATGTGTTTTCTGTTCATATACAGCACTGAGAAACCCTTGTTTAGAAGTAGGTTTTGTCATTCTTCTTGTCTGAACAGATGACTTCACATCACCAATCACATTTTCAATTGGGTGATCTTTATGAATTCTTGTATTGGGAGTGGTTGAACTATATAGGAATTTGTGATGTTCCCCAAATCAACTTCTGTTCAATCTCATCACTAAGAATTCACATGAGGTATGTATAACTAGCTCCTATAGTAGAACATGTCTTAGGCTATCTTGATCATAGAACTAGCAGTTAACTGAGGACGGGTTTGGGGCACCCAAACCCAAACAACATTAAGTTTTAAGCTACCAGGAATAACAACAGGACTCATAGTATTAAACTGTTGTCTAGCACATGAACTTATTTAGGACTGCTACAATCATCAGACTTATTTTTTGTATCATTCTCATTATATATACCATCTTCAAACTGCGTTTGATCATCAACACAGATTTGGGTTCACCATTATCAACATCTTTGAAAGTGAATAAAATATGAACTATCTTTCTAAATTGTGCATCACTTATGCAATCTTGACTGATTCATTTGATGTACCTGCATAAAGTTCTCTTTTGTGTACCTGTAGATTCATTTGATTGTAACCTACAACAACTGGTAAATAATTCATAGATTGGTTAGAGAATCAATACAAACGCCACTTTGGACCTTTACCCTTCATCATAGGCGTATTCTCTAAAAACCTAAATTATGCAAGTTTTCTTTTACCCTCCTATTCTTGTGTTGTATACCCTAAAAAGGCTTACTACTCAAGGATAGCCAACAAAGATATTCATCACTATGCATCAAACTACCTATACTGTCTAAGTATTAAGAATGGTAACATTAATATCAAATGGGCCTCCTAAAGCTTAGAGATGGTTTAAAACCTCTACATCTTTCCATAAGTTTCCTTGTTATGAAGGCTTGACTACTAAAGACCCTACTCTGTACATAGCAAGCAGTAATAACTTCTCAGCCCAAAATATGTAGTAACTTAGAGTACCATTACCATTGTTGCTAAGCAGCCTCAAATTAGTGTTTACTATTCCTCCTCTCAGCTAAACCAGTTTGCTGAGGAGTCCCTGGCTACACTATATTCACTTGTTACTACCTTCTCTTGCAAAAATCTCCATAACTTTTGTTCGTAAACGCTGTCCATTATCACACCTGATTATTTTTAATTTCTTATCCACTAGGTTTCTATTTTTTTGATCAAGTTCTTAAGACTTACTGTGTTCATCCTAGTGCTAAAAAGGAAAACCATGTAAACCTGTTTTATAATCATCAAAGACTACTAGCAATACTTCTATCATAAACGACTCACAAAGGTTGACCAAACAAATCCAAATGAAGCATAAACAAAGGCTTAGTAATTGGATTCAAACTTTGACTTACAAGAAGCTATATGTTGCTTCCTTAAGACAAGCACATAGGTTTGGTCATTTTCAAAACTGTTTGTAGGTAATCCTCTTACAGATTATCCTTAACAAAGCTTATTTATTTCTTAAAATTAATATGACCATGCCTCCTATGCTAGAGCTTTGATTCACCTATGTAGCCTTGCAACAAGACAAGTTAAACTCTCTTTAGGAACAATTGTTCTTCATATCAAAATTACATATATCCTTTCTATAATTTTAAGAAGTATCTATTTTCATCAGCAACTTAAAATTAGGAATAAGACAAGACATCCGGTCCAGTAAAAAGGACATAGTTCTTTTTGTCACACATCTGTGAGACACTAAAAGATTGAATTTTAACTCATTGACAAAGTATACATCTTCAAAATCAAACTATCAGATTATAAGTGTCCCTTACAGAAATTCTACACCATGTGCTCCTCTTCTAAAAAAAAAAAAAAAAAAAAAATGTACACATAACCTCCAATTAAATTCCTTGAAATCAAATAGAATAAGTTATGTTCCCAGTCATGTCCTTGAGCATCCATTGTTCAAAAAATCATGTTCTTTCTGTGTGGCTTGCCCTGCACATAAAATAAGGAAATTATATTCCTTTGGGGACCCAAGCCATTAGTGACTTGGATCTGCCTCGTGCATCAATGTAGTTGTGTCTTTTAAAAGCAAGTAATGCACCATTAGGTTGGTATGTCTCCAAACCCAATCACGCTGTAGGTCGTAACAACATTAACCTTTTTGCCCTATACAACATGAACACATTAACGGTCCTGGAATAATGACCTAGCAGTATTACCTGCTCTGGGCCTTTCAGTAAGATAGTGTCTCATGGCAGTATGCACATATTTTCTAGTTAATGTTGTTTGCTTATTAAAAGGCCTCGGTCATTGATTGCTTGTTTTAGAAAAATGTGACATTTGATTTAGCACTGTGAACTCAGTTTGGGGTGAGCATTATTAACAGCCATGACAATATTAAGTTATTGAGACCAGTTTTTCAACAAAAGCTCTTGGAGTCATATTCCTGTGTACACTAGGGTGTGGTGATTTTGCATAAAGTCATAATCACCATAGTTGTAATTATTTTCAAGATACTATTCTTTACTTTATGGTGATTACATTAATCTGCACATGAATCAAAACTCCCACAATTCAAACCAGCTTTGTTATACATACAAAATCTCATTCCTAGTAATTGGACTTCTGTCCATTCAATTTTCTATGGAATTTCCCCCTAGGATTTGTGATCCTATACATCTCTCAATACGAACTAACTGACTTTTTACTGGTTATTCATGATTTTTTAGGTTCACAATCTCTACGTTTTTAAAATCAACAGAAAAACAGTTTCTTTATCAACATTAAGTGAAGACTCAACAAAGCTACTTGTGTCTTTTGATACTTGTTCTTTTACCAAAGACTCATCAGAATTTTCCTTAGAATCATCTGATTTTTTATCACAAACAACATTAGACTCTTGCTCACTAACTTCAGAACCATAAGCTTTGAATTCAGGCTCTTTGAATTCATCAAGACCAGAATAAGACAAATCAAGCTTTTTAGGTCTATTATAGATTAAAGGATGAGGTGGAGGAACTGCACTATACCCCAAACCCTTTTTACTTTTGTCAGTTATCTGACTCCCTAACAACTTGTCTAGGTCTTTTGAGGCCTTATCAAATTTCTCAATTTTAAATTCAATGCCCTCTTTTTCTTGCTTAACTTTTTCAAACTCACTTTTAAGCACATTTATTTCATAGTCTTTGCAAGCTACTTCTCTTTTAAGAACTGCAACTTCTTCACTAAAAAGAACCTCATTCTTTCTATATGTGATAAGTTGTTCTTCTAGAGTTGCTAAACCTTTTTTATATGTAGTTGCTGTAAATTCAGTTTGATTAAGCTTAACAATCAAATCATCACACTGTTTCTCTTAAAGTTTCATATTTTTTCATACAAGGTTAGAGCAAGTTTTATCAGTGTATACCTCAGAGTCTGAAAACGCCATTAGAGCCATGTTTGTCTGAACCTGTTCTTCTGCCATGTCACTCCAGTCAAACACACCAACTATAGCCAACAATACATTTGAAGTTGTGGCTCATTGTTTCCTAGCTTCATAGTATTGTCTTGATTTCGGAATTACCATCCTTGTTTCCTGGTACTCTAAACTCTGGTAAAGTGACCTTCTATAAGCATTGAAACACTCTACCTTGGATTTATCATACCCAACAGTATCATTAGCATTAATAAAAAATTTCTTGCCTGTCCTCTGATAGTACCTCTTTGCCCTCATACTTAGCAGAGAGAGCTGCCACTTCAAATCTATTGCTTCTAGATCATCTTTATGAATTTGCTCTAAGTCTTGCTATTAGTGAGATTAGGACATTATGATTCTCATCATGAAATAGAGATTAGAAAGAATTATCAACCCTTTAACCTTAACCTAATTTACCTTTTTAGACTTATTACTCCTTAGCTTTAGGAGTCGAGATGTGTATCCTTTCTAAGCTTATGACAGAATACTCGTCACGACTGAGCAATTGAGCGAATTACCAAAATGTTACCACATAGATTAGTTTAGTGATTTGAGTGTTTTAATTTTCCCTTTTCGTGAGGTGTTTGGTTGTGTGCTAGTAATTAAACAAAAAAACTACTTAAAGGAAAAATCTTAAACCTTGGTTTAGGATACAATTTCATAAGTTTTCTAAAGTCTACTTGAGGATAAATAGAATTCAAGTGGGGGGATATTTGATGACATCAAATAACGTCTATTTTATAGCATCATTTATCCCAGCTAAATTGCTCGTATTACATTATTTATGCATGAATTGGTACTCAATTGTTTATATTTATAATTTGCAGTAATTATCAAGCAAAGAGTGAAAGTTAATCAAAAGGCACGCATTTTGGAGTTTAAACGGAGAAATCTTGAAGACTACAGTTCTAAAAACCTATACGCCATATCCATCAAGGAAGATACGGCGTATTCGTGCCCTAAAACTTCACTCAGCATCCACGAAGGAAAGATCTATACGCTGTATCCAAATGAAGCCTTACGCCGTATTCAAGTACAATTCATGGAATATTCTAGAATATAATCATCATGGCGTCCACGCCAAGAAACCTCAATACGCCGTATTGAACCCTTTCAATACGGCGTATTGACTAAATTCCAGGCCTTATAAATACCGAACCCTAATACGAATGTTACAAGAGACCAAATACTGTGAAGAGACATTAACCACCAAGTTCGATTTTTAGAAGAGAAAAGAAGCCAAGATGGTCTTGCAAAGTGCTTGTTGATCCCAATCCTTGATCGATTCCTTAGGTTGTCTAAGGTTAAATTACCTTGGATAAATCCAAAATAACTTGTTGTAGAAACTTTGTATGTATACTAAAGTGTATGCGGAATCTACACCTTACTAGTACTAAAGTGTATACTAAAGTGTATGCGGAATCTACTCTAGTACTAAAGTGTATGCGGAAGTATAATGAATAGAACAGTAATTGTGAATGAACAAAGATATAACCAAACGCTCTAATATTATTAGATCAATAATACGAGTACTCTTCACTAGTACTAGGGTTTACAACCTTAAAGCTTTTCTAAATCGACTTGACAACTATGAAAACTCGTATCAGCTTGTGTATCTCAACTAATGCCTTAGGATCTCCTTTTATAGACTAAGGAGTCCTAGTCGGCTTACAATACATTCCTAAGATATCATAATCTTTTCTAAACATAAACAAATTAGACGTAATCCTCTAAACAATACATTATACATATCTTGTACAAAAAGCTCAATACTTATCATCACAATAGTCTTGATCTCCAAACAATCCTTATCTCTTTAAACCATCTTTATCCTCTTGACGGTGATGATATTAGAGGTCTTTATGGATCAACAATGATAGGTCTTCCACGAACGAGCAAAATTTCAAATCCATTTCCCCGAACCATGGACATAAGTAGCCAAAGATTTCAACACAAATATATTATATACTACAGTGTTGGATAAGACGAAATGGTGTAACGATACATTTAACATAATGGGTTGAAAACAAGGATTGGCTCAACAGGGTGATCTAAGGGTATCTTGCACCAAAATTGAGTGCAACAAGGGGTTTTTCACAGGAGGTCGACAAGTTAGTGTAAAAAGTCTATAGACACACGCATATAGGTTATTTTGGGTAAATTCCTAAATGTTGCCTTCTTGAACAGTTTATTCCTACTAATCAATTAGGTCTTGAAATAATGTACACTTCAAGTTCTAAAGTCTATAATACTACCTGCACACTCATATTTTTGGTGGATTTTTATATAATAGATGAAAATGGAATCATTAAGCTAAACCTTACCAATTGAAATAAAGGGTAATAGTGCGCTCGCCAAAGATTTATTCTAGTTTAGTAAGAAAAACATATCAAAAATTTTAAAATTGGCACAATTTTTCAAGAAAACTAGAAAATCAAAGGCAAATATAAGTCAAGTGGTAATTCTACTCCCATCCCCCCTACTTGGTTTATACAATGTCCCTATTGTACATTTAAGGAAATGAAAATTCAAGAATAAGAGTATAATTAAAACAGGAGACTCCCTTGAGCATTGCTCTATACTTTGAATGGTAATTGCAAGAGATGAACTCTTGCGAAGCATCACTTGAGCAACCTCGTATCCCCTAAAATCACTAGACAAACTATAAGCATTAATTGTTTAAAACAAAATATACAGGGAAAACCTAACTCACTTTTGTAGGAATCACGGTTGCATTTAGCGTATACAACAAGCCTTTTAAACCACTTGGTGACCCAAGTGGATGAGTGAAGTCTCGTGAGGGTTTCCAGAGATCATACCCACAAAGTTCATTTAATTATACATGATTTTGTAAAAGTTTCGAACAAAATTAAGTTTTTCAGGAATGGGTTACGGCGTAATCAAGTGATGAGTTACGCCGTAACCAAGTGAAAAAATATTTTAAAATTTTTATATTAACTAGTTACAGCGTAACCATGTAAAGGGTTACACCGTCACTAAATCTGTTATGGCTTAACTAGGGTGGTTACGCCCCAACAAAAACATTTTTACCATACGAATACGGGTTAAAGTAACCTTGAACTCTATTTCCTTGCTGAGAGAACCTGCAAAATTAAGTAAGAAGCATACAAAACCAACTAAAATTAAAAATTTATTAATAGAAGATGGGTTTTCTTAGACAAACACTTTTGTTTGTTCATGAGTCTTTATGTTAGACTCAAGATGAGGCTACGTCTTTCTTCGGATCTTCCCTCCTGTCCAGTTCATTTTGGATCATTTCTCTGAACCTAGATTTGTTTTCCCGTCCTAATGGTAAAGTATCCGTTAACTCACTAGTAACACAAATGAAACTTTGGCCGCTATCAAATGAGTATCTTCTTACTTTAAAAGTTTCCATATGAACCTTTGGTGGGTCATACTCCTCTATGTTTACCCTAATTTCTTGTCTTTCATCCTCTTCTAACCCATGATCGTGCCACCAGTATGCATTATCCCCCTGGGCTTTCTTGAAATTATCCTATATATAATTGAGCATATGTCCTTTCTTTCCTATCTCTAATTTATACACATCAGCTAATTGATCGATTTCTAATTCAAATACCTACTTGTAGTCATTAAATCTTCTTGATCGCGGATCATTGACTAGTTCTTCTCGAAAACAATCAATTAGCTATGATTTCAACAAGGCCTTCTTTACTGGTTCCCTTACATCAGTGCGTCCTACCTTTGTTAATAACCATTCCTTGAAGGGATAGTCCTTTGGTTTGAGGTTGTAATTTTCTTGGACAGAAGTAAAAAATTGAAGTGGGGGTGTCAGGGCTAGAATTTTCACTACACCATTTCGCATACCTATTGTCCCAAATCAAATCATTTCCCTGTGTATCCTCATACTTACTTAAAGAAAGTCTAGAAATGATAGACCACCCCCTTTATGCATTTTCTCTCATTATCAAGATAACAATACCAACATTTCACAACTCCTTGTTCATCTAAACCATAGATTTCATTCTTCTAGTTACATAACTTAAGGGTTGGGTTACATGTGGGCCATACCTTAAGTATTCCATTGCAGTTTTGCTTAACAGGTGTGTAGAAATGCGCACTTAGGGTGCTTGTGTTAGGTTTAAGCACATTTACCTTCTTGCTAATTTGTTCCTGCATATAATTATTGTTATTGGTTTGACAATACAGGTTGTTAGATTTCTCAAATTGCGGGGACTCAATTGATGGTGCTCTATTGCTCATGTCCAGGAGGTCAGGGGGCCCATCATTATGAATGAAGTTTACCATATAAACCTTTCTTATAGGAGTAGTGAAATTACATATTTTTTTATCCATATCAAAAGTAACCTTGTCATCCCTGATTCCTAAAGAGATATCTTTGTTGAAAACATCGATTTCGACATGAATGGTAGCTAGGAATGGTCTACCAAGAATCACGGTTTCATTGTGCGTTCTTAACATGTCCATAACTATGAAATCTGATGGGAATAAAAAACTTATTGATTTTAACTAGTATATTTTCCAATATTCCTATAGGGGTCCTCTTTGTTATATCAGCCATTTCTACTAGCATGTCAGTTCTCTTAAGGTTAGCCAATTTTAAATGTTCAAAAATAGATTTGGATATGACATTAACGCTTGCACCTAAGTCTGCCATAGCATGAAAATTTAGATTTCCAATAGTACAAGGAAGAGTAAAACTTCTTGGATTGAACTCCTTTGGTGGTAGTTGGCATGGCAAGACTCTCGTTGGCACCTTATCTTCTTCCTGTGTGCCAACATTGGCAATGAAAGATACTTCGTTAGTTTCATTAGAAGATGTATTGTTGACTGGTTCCTTGTAAACTGCCTTGCATTGCCAAACCAATGAATTGGATACCTAGCTAATTTTGCATGAAACTCTTTTGTTTGTTTCTCGATTTGGGTCTCCAGATTTTTGAGAGAGGTGCTTTGATTTCGTGTGTTAATCTCCGTGTCATCCTAGAGTTTCTTTATCCATTCCTCCATCTCAGCCCTCCTTCGTGTCGACTCCTCAAGGTGCTTGTTCAATAGCTCCTCCAATCTTGGCCTTTTTTCTACAAAAGGTGGTCGATTATCTATGCGTGTGTAGTATCCAGGTGGGCCAACACGGTATTTAGCTCCATTATTGAAAGGGGAAGAGCGTCTAAATTATCCATATTTCACTTCTTCCACACTTTTCACTTCCACGTTGATAGGATATTCCCTGTCAAGATGAGCTCCTCCACAAGTTTGGCATCCTACTTGAATAGCATGCACATTTTCCTTAAGCTTCTTCATGTCTTGGCTAAGCTATCTAGCTTGCTTACAATGGCAGCAATTTCTTCAGAGTTATTGTTGCTATCTACGCTCCTGCTCGATGAACAGTCATGCCACTTTTAGGAGTGGTTAGCCATAGTCTGGATTGCTGTTAGAGCTTGAGCAGGTGTCATGTCAGGAATTAGCCCCTATGAGTCTAGCAATTGGCGGTTCATAGTGCCCAGACCATTGTAGAAGATGTTCACATTTTGATGGCTATTGATGTCATGAGTTGGGCATTTATAAAGCAGGTCATTATACCTTTCCCATGCTTGGTATAACGTTTCATCACCTTCCTGCTTGAAGTTACAAATTTCTTTAAGTTGTTTAGTAGTCTTAGATGGTGGACAGTACCTTTGGATAAAGGCTTTTTTAAGGAGGTCCTAGGAGTCAACGGTTCCTGGGGATAGCCTATCCACCCACCTTTTAGCGGCTCCAGTGAGAGTGACCGGGAAAACACGTAGCATGACTGCAACGTGTGTCACTCCTTGAGTTTTAAACAAACTGACGATGTTTAGAATCGCTCCACATGCTCGTGAGCATTGTCATTTTTGTTCCTGAAAAAGGTGTCTTCCTTCAATTCTCACATGAATTGGTTCTTGATTTCAATGTTTACACTGCCTGTAATTTCGAGTTTAACCATGCCTGGTGCCAGGTTCCCTCGAGTCAATGTCAAGTATTGCTCCATGATAAGGTTATTGATCCATGGTGAGGTTCCTCATCCATAATGCTTCTTGAAATTTTAAAGATTAGTGTGGAAATAAAAATGAGTAAATACAAGAAATCAAATTACAACTAATTTTAGCTCCCCGACAGCGGTGCCAAAAACTTGATGCGTAAATTGTTTTGAATAATTTATTTGAAAGTTTTAAATTTATAAAACTCATCTACCGATGTCTACACGCACTAATGGGCAGAGAACCAGGTCGTATGTATTGCAGGACTTGGTAAATCCAAGGTCGTCCCAAGAGCTAAGTTGTATTAGTTTTAATTTGATTATGTCACTAATAAAAAATGATTTGAGAATTGATTTGAGAATTTTAACAGGAAAATAAATGCTAAAACTAAATGATATGAGAACAGTCAGGGAGAAAAGCGCGCTAACCTAGTAATTCATTACTACTGCTTTGATTTGTTTCCTAGTGCAATGTCTATATATCGTTTTTATTAGTGGTTCTAATATCAACAAACCCTAATTAGCATTTGTGGTTTGTCCTATACTTACTCTGCGATCTTAATTCTTCGAAGATCATGAGGGTAGGGCATCCAAGTTCGTAGTGATTAATCCCCAACTATCCTAAAGACCTGTCTATAACCTGGATAGATTATTAACCCCCTCTAAAAGAGTTCTTGAGCTTTTTAAATATTTAATGTGATAAATGCGGTAATTTGGTAAATTCTTACACTAGGGATGGATGCAATCCTACCCTAGTACCCCGTTGATCCTAAGTTCAATAAGTCAGCCTGATAAGAGTATCAACTTGATGTGGTGTAATTTTATACACTTTTTTGGGGCCATTTAACCCCTTAAATCATGCAAATATCTCCAAATTATATACTTAATCGTTTCTTGTTATGTTTTTAGCATTTGGAAGGCATTTGAAAGAAATATACATGACTTGGGCTCATTTGGATAAGAAACGGACAAGATTGCAACTCTACACGGAGATTGAAGAAGAAATTGTACAAACAGTGCGTCCAAAAGGGGTCAGGATTTTTCGCGAAGGGGTCAAGATTTTTGCGACACCGTCAAGATTGTAAACGCGAAGGGGTCAGGATTTTTGTGACACCATCAGGACGAACCAACCTAGGGTTTTCATATAAATATAGCCTAATAACTTCATTTTTATTAAGCCCCCAACCCTAAGTCCGATTCTAGGGTTTGGGTAGGTGTTTTTCTAGCAACTTAGAAGACCTAATTCAATCCATAAACATCTTGTAATGGTTTGATTATCACTTATATCTTAATTCATGTCTTCAATTCCTTTTGTTGATTATGATTTCTCTTGTTTAAGTATGCTTGGCTAATTCATCTAGTATTTATTTGGGAATGCATGAAACTTGTTATTAGTTGATTAGATCTTGTTGTTTGCGTGACAAATTTAATAAGTATGATTGATTATAGTTTATAATTCTTGTTTCCTATTGCTTCTTGTGATGGATGTGCGTGTTAGGCTCTAAAAAAACTAGCCATAAGATATTAAATTGGCATAGACGTCTAGAAAACGCGAGTGTGTAGAAAGGATACCATCGGTAACACTCTTCATACTACCTTACCCCTAATATGGTTGATCCCTCTTAAGTGTTTTAATGCGTGTAATATACTCTTAGGGGCCTTGTAATAGTCTTCATACTACCTTACTTGTGTGTTTCCCTAGCAGAATATTACATAGACGGTGTTTTCATGTAATTCGCTAATACCTTAGGAAATACTTACACATTACATCGCAAGTGTGACAAAGCAATATGTAGAATTAGATAGCTAGCAAGGAGTAGTGCATCCCAGGTGAATACGCTTCATTGTATAATTGTTTATTAGAATTAGGATTAGTGGCTAATTAGTTTAAAACAAACCAACCTTCAAACTCGAGATTTACTTGCTTTCATAAAATATAAAAATACAAAAATAAACTTCCTTCAACCCCTTGAACTTAGTGAACATTTGATCCGGACTTTACAGTGTTATTCCCCTAGAGAACGATAACAACCCCCGAGTCTTGTCTTACTACACTACAACAGTTAGGTACTCTGCCTAGGGGATTGTAAAACACCTTGCGAGTTGCAAAACCCGCATCAAGTTTTTGGCACCGTTGCCGGGGAATAGCGTAGGTTTGGGATTCTATCTAGCTTAAGTCTACTCACAAAATTCCTATCAAGTGAGATTTCAAAATTCTTATCAATTAGCTTTCTCGTAGTCTATCTCTTTTTTATGTATTTGTTTGTAAATATGTCATTCGTCACCATGGCGGATGAAATCACACTTGAGTCGTTAACAGAAGAACAATTTGAATACTTCATAGAATATTACCATGAAAATTATTCGGAAGATTTTAAAAGCGACTTAGAGAATCTTGAGGAAGTATATAAAATAATTAATGGTGGAGTAGAATATCCTCGCACACATAGTACCTCACCTAGTGAAACCTATGCACCATATAAGCCTTCACCTAGGATAGATCCCTTTGAACAACCTCCGTGTTTAGAACCAACTTTTGTTAGTGAGGCCCTTAGGAAAAGTGACAAAATGCATCAAACTTTTGAGAAGAGCTCCCTAGCAATGACCCATAAGTTAGATAACATGATAGAATTGCTTAAGTCAGAATCTAATAAAACACATAAGGAGGATTTAGAATACGAGGTAGTTATGGTTAAGTTACTGATTCACTCTAAACTAGACCTTATATATATATAATATATAATACAATATATATAATAAGTATAATCTAAAAATAATCAATGAAACCGAGAAGTAGTATAGAATATTCCTGGGTCGTTTATCCCCAACGAGGTTGTGCTTAAAAATCAGTACAGTCGAAAAATTGGAGTTTGAATGAGATTAATGATTTGGGAGTTTAGAAGGCTAAATTAATCAATAATAAGCAAAAACGATTGAGAAAAATCTAAAAATTACGAAATTAAACTAAAAAACGAGAGCATGAATCCCGAACAAATGGTCAAAAACCTAATATCTTAAAAATTAACCCTACAAAGAATTTTTTACTTCTAATCTACTCTAGGTGACTAATAATGAAGAATGAAAAAGACTAGACCGAAAACGGAGTTAAAACGAGTTTTAAAATGAAAAAAGCAAAAACGGGGCTCAATCCCGTTCTTTAAAAAGTAAGATTTTGCAAAAACGACCCTACGAAAGATTTTCTATTTGTCCTAAGTGAATACTGATAAAAGAAAATTTTCTAAAGAAGAAAAATATTTTTTTGATTTTTATTTAATTTATTTTAATAAAAAACAGTTTTAATAAAAATAAATGATTAAAAATAGTAAACGATTATGAAAAATTATGAAAAATTTAGGGAAAATAAGTTACACTACAAGAATCCTAAGAAAAATCTTAAACTGGAAAAACAGCTTATTAATAAGCTATAAGCCAGAATAAGCTCGAAATGGGCTGAAAGCTATATTAGACAAAGTGTGTACATTAATTAAATGGTGCAAAGTAGAACTAAAAAAGTCCCAAGGGCAAACGGTTAAGGTGTTGGTGTGTTGAACGAGGGGTGAGGGGTTCGAGTCCTACTCACACACACTTTTTTTTAGCTACAGTAACCCCTTTTTTTTTTTTATAAACTAATTAAGCACATGACAATAAGCATTTTATGTAACTATAAGATTTTACAAAACCTAATGAATAAGCTGGAAAAAGCTCAAATGAACAGACAGTTTGCTTATATGGTTAAAATGGCTTAAGACCTTTCTTTTAAGCTTTTAAAAGGACAAATAAGCTACTGAAACATGCAAATAAGCAAACACAACTAAACACACAAGTACAATGAACAACTAGGAAGAAAATTTAACAAATTAAATAAGCCATATAAGCCAGAGATAAGCAAAATGAAACAGACAGAAATGCTAGTTATCACAAGAGGCTCAAATGGCTTGGTTCCTTTTTGGCTTTTTAGACAATTTAAGCAAAACAATTAGGGAAATAAGCAATCACAGACACAAAAGCACATACAATAAGCAAATGAGAACAAAAGCCAATGATTAAAAATCACACAATAAGCCAGAAAATCACCAATAAGCTAATGCCAACACTAGTTATGCAAAACAGACAAAAGGGCCAATTTGTGCTTAAAAATAAACACTAAGAGAAAAGACTTAAGGTCTGAGGCTTATAGGGCTTTTAGAAGAGCTTATAGGCTTTCTAGAAATGCAAAGGTAACAAGCATTGGATTAAAGATAAGCAAGAAATAGAGCTGACAAGGTCACTGGTTTGCACCAGGGCACTTTAACAAGGAAAATTTTGCTAAAAAGAAAGCTTAAAAAATAAGCACCCAAATAAGCTCAAATTTTTGAAATAACTTGAAACAGATTTAGACTAGCTTACAATGAACTTGTGCTTAAATTTTAAGGCTTTAAAAACAATTTTAAGCTGCTGATTTTTGCAATTGAAAATGGGTAAAATTTGACTTTTGAGAACACTAAACTTATGATGACAGATTAAAAAGAAATGCCAGTAAGACCAAAGGGACTTAACTACTAGTTGTTGACACTCACAAATGACACAATTTTAAGTCTAAACACAGGTTTTAAAAACTTAAACAAATAAGCTCATTAAAATGATTTTAACACCAACAGATTGAGAAAAATAAGGGGAAAACTTGAAAACACTTTTTAGACTTAAAATTTTGGGAAAAACAGATTCAAAATGACTTAATAAGATTAGCCAAAGTTGGCCAAATGACTCCAACCCATTAAAAAATCTTTTTGACCCATTTAAGGCTTTATGCCAAACACTCCTTAAAAATTTTAGAACAAGATTTTAGGCTGATATAAAGAGGTTTAAGGAAAACTTTTTGAAAACAGATAACAAGAAGCAACTGTTAAGCTAGAATAAGCAATAATGACAAACAAATCAACACTCAAATAAGCTATAAGCTACAAGAAGGTTATAAGCTAAATTGAGGCAGTTTTAAGCATAACTTTAACTAAGTAATCAAACAAGCAATAAGAAGCACATATAAGCATAAAGAAACATAAATAAGCAATAAAAGCAAGAATAAGCTGAAAATAAGCTATGCTACAGTAACTAGTTAAAAAGATGAAAAATAAAGAAAACTTACTTTGACCCTTGCTCTAAACAGGGTAAAACAAATAGTCTACAAGCTCCAGCTTGTATAAAACAGGCTGGTAGGGTCACAAAAGCTCTTCCTTAGCTAGCTTTTCATCCAAGATTCAGCTGAGGTATTTAGGGGAGGATTCTTTTTGTGTTTTTCTTTAACAACTTTATACTTAAGTCTTTTTTTAGTTAAATAAGATGTAAAACAGCTTATGAAAATCTAAGTGAGCTTTTAAAAACAATGAAAAATCCTTAATACTTGAAAACAAATTAATGAAAACTCAAACTTAAATTTCATTCATAAAAAACAGATTATAATTTAGTTGAAAAAATAACTTAAACTAGGTTAAACTAAAGCTAAAAACTGACTGCCCTCAAGGCTTACAAGTGATGCCTTTTTATACTACTTCTATCTAGGTCTTCTCTTCTTCTCTTGTGCTTCTTTGTAGAGACAGAAACACAAGTGCGTTTCTTGTGTGAGTGAAACACAAAATCATCATAGCCATTCATTTTATGTGCTCCCCAAGTCTAACGATCACAACCATTAAATTTCTTGTCATTTATTTTAGACGAATGAGGGTGTAGAGGATTGCCAAGGTGTTTATAAACCCATGTGGGGGTGTGGGGCTAGGTGGTGGTGATGGTTTTGGACGGGTATGAACAGTATTCGAGGAGGGGGAAAGTAACAGAGGTGGGGTTGTGATGTTGGCGGGAAAACTTGAGAAGATGTATAGTACTTTAATTATCAGGGGTGAAGTTTGGTAGGTTGTCAAATTGGGCCCCTCACCTTATATTGTTTTATTACATAGGGAGTCCTTGTGGTGGTGTGAAGGTTTTGGAAAATGGCAGAAACAACCCTTCATAGTTATATATGTAATTGCACGAGAGGTCCTTGTTGGTTGTAACTTTTAGGGACTTGGCAACATTAGTCCCCCATGGTTATACATTCATTTGCATCACACGTCCTTGTGGTACAAGTATCAGGAGTAGGCAGAATTGGTCCCTTTACTTCTTTGGGCTTTAAAAAGGGTATTGGGCTTGGATTTGGTTTTGGGCCCGTATGGTTTATAAATATGATTGGGACTATTTGGTCTTCAAGTGGTATACTAATGGGCTTTCCCGGCCCATTAGATGGGTTCGGGTGGGCCCATTAAGTATTCTTCAATATCGGCTCGGTTTTGACTGTTGACTTTTACGGATTGACTTTTAACTTTGACTTTCTTGGTCTTTGGCTTCGATTTGACTTTGTCTTTTCCATGCTTTTCCATTCCGTGCTTGGTTTTGTTGTTTTTTACTTAATTTTTCATCCTTTTATCGGATATCCGTTTCCTGCACAAAATAAGTGAAAACATACAAATACAATGTATTTTTGGTACGTTTTTGGTCATTTAAGTCTGGTTTTAATGGTGGAAGGTATGTGTAATTAAACGCATACCAAGGTACTTTAGTTTCAACACCATTCTCATCTTTTGTTGTTTGTACAGGTTCATCACCATTTATGATTACTTGCCACAAGCCATAATCTGTATATGTGAGGTACTACTCCATCCTCATGCTCCAAAGGGTATATTCACCCTTCTTGAGCATAGGAAGTTTTATAGTAGATATCATTTGAGGAGATTTCATTGGTGCCATTTGTGGTGCAGGTTCTTCACCAGACATCTTGTATTATAGGTATAGATCTGGATCTGAATGAGTTCTTCTTATTCAGAGTTTCTCTACAAGCTCTGATACCACTTGTGAGTCCCAATGAATAGATCTTCTTAGTTTGTTAAAGCTTAGTTAACTTGGATAAATCCAAACTAACTATGTGAGAAACTATGATTATGAATACTACAATTTATGCGGAATCTAACTTGTAATACTAAGAAGAACAATGTAAACAAAACTTTGAATATATATTGATTGCAAAATATTCTGCCTAGGTTACAGAATAACTAACTATGAAAACATGTATATCTTACTATGCCGTAGGGTTCCTTTTATACATTAAGGAAAACCCTAATGGGCCTACAAAATGCGTCAAGTGATCATGTATATCTATTCCTAATATAACTCATGCATATCACTTTAGCAGTACTAACTATTATACTAATAGTACTAACTATACTGGCAGTACTAACAATGTACTAGCAGTACTAACTAACTATAACTAGCAGTACTAACATACTTAGTCATTTTTCTTGAATAAGCTTGAGCAGTACAAATTTGTATTGGCAGTACTAACTTCTGTGTTGACAGTACTAAGTATGTAGACATTTAATTCCCAACATATAATTTGCAATATAAATTGCCAACATTGACCTTGATGATGTTCTAACCCGCAACATCTCAAATCCAACTTGGTATACGTCCGTTGTCCGGCAAACCTGCACAGTGAGTGCTACTCACCCGAACGGGGATGTCAATCCCAAATAGATCTATTTATAACATTCATGCTCACACAAAGTAATTGACAGTTCATGATAATGGGCTTAGAGGGTTATTGCTACTTAGGCAAACACGTAACCATGATAAAATATACACTTGCGTCCAATTTCTAAAACAATGCATGTTTCTCACCCCAAAAGTTGTAAATCATTGATATAGTAAAACATGGGGCTATGAACTCACCTTAGTAAATAAACTGGAGTATATGAATCAAGTGAATGGAAACGTCACGGATAAGACCGAATGCAACCTAATTAAAAATAGGTCGTATGAGTACTAAGTACTTTAACTAAATAATACCACATATATTCCTATATAGTTACATCACCACCTAAAAGTGTCTGTTTAATTTATCTAATTAAACAAATAAAATTTGCACTCGTAAAATAAATGTCCATGTATTTGAAATTGTAAAAATGATATACTTATCCAACAATTTGTTATTTGCTAAAAACACTTGATGTATTATTTATATAATTTCATTATATAAATAATTTAATTGTTTGAGAAAATAATATTTATAAGGGTAGATACATTTATAAATATTACTTTTAGTAAAAACGTCATATCTTTCTCGTTTTAATCCCGTTTTTAATGTTCTTTATATGTATGGATTCTTATTTGAAAAAGTCTAATCAAATTGTAAATTTATTATATGGTTAAGTACTGTTATGAACAGTAACAGTCAGTGAAAGTTTATAAAAATACTTTTTATCACTTTAATTATTGAAATCGTATTTTAATTGTATCTCATTCATTTTAATTCGGTTTTTAGTGATTCTTATGTCCACGTCTTCGCAATTAAAAACTCTATCAAAGAAAAATATTTCTCAATAGCCCACTATTATGAACAGTAACAAGTTTTTATAAAATTACTTTTATAAATATACTTTTTATCGTAATCTCGTAAATAGCGTATCTCCTTCCTTTTAAATCCGTTTTTAATGTACCTTATAATTTTGAAATCCTCATTAGTTGTACTTTATTCGAAAAATAAGCTTACATTTATCTCAGATTTGAAATCTTAAAGTTTTTATAAAATTACTTTAATAAAGTTACTTGTACCTATTTAATTACTTAAAACATGTAAAATCCATAACTAGATCATTATCCTTTGGTTTTCCAAGTTTCTTATATTTTTTAAATCACAAAAATATGTACTTTTAAGGAAAAATACAAAATATTCTGTTCAAGTTTGAATTTATATAGTTTTTTTAAACTTAGTTATATAAAAACACTTTTATACACATTATCTCGTAAAAATCATAACACTTTCGTTATTTATCGGATTTTCAAGTTTCTTATATGCTTACGATCGTTATGAGATGTAATATCTTTATAAATCATAAAAATGGATTTTATTGGGTTTGAATGAACAGTAACATTTAAATGTTTAATTAACTTATTTTACACACTTTTAATCTTAATAAAGTTACCACAAGTCCACTAATTTCTAAATTACATCCATTGTGTATAAATTAGGTCTTCTACATTGTGTCCATCATAATAAGTCCATATTGTCCAAGAAAATTGTCCTAAAAACCGAAAGGTATATATCCCGAGGTTGTCAAGTTTTCATGATTCAAGTAATGGAGAAGAAATCAGACGAGAAGAAACTAGAAGACATTCCCGTAGTCAAAGAATTTCTAGATGTTTTTCCTGAAGATCTACCTGGTATCCCTCCCGTTCACCAAGTAGAATTCCAAATCGACTTAATCCCTGGAGCAGCACTTGTTAGACGAAACACCTTATAGATTGACTCCTTCAGAAATGCAAGAGGAGTTATCTAACCAGACTTTAAGAACTATCCGACGAGGTTTCATGTCGATCAGTACAACGCTTTAGGGAGCTCCTGTCTTATTTGTTAAAAAGAAGGACGGATCTTTCAGAATGTGTATTCGATTACGAGATGTTGAATTACTAACCATTAAAAAATCGTTATCATACCAGATCGATGACTTATTTGATCAACTTCAAGGTTCAAGCGTTTATTCAAAAATCGACTTAAGATCAGGTTATCATCAACTGAGAGTAAGGGAAGAAGATATTCCTAAGACTGCTTTCAGAACAAGATACGGACACTATGAATTTCAAGTCATGCCATTTGGTTTAACAAACGCACCTGCTGTATTCATGGATCTCATGAATCGTGTATGTAAACCATATCTGGATAAATTCGTAATAGTGTTTATCGATGATATTCTTATCTATTCTCGTAACGAAGAAGAACATGCAAATCATCTCAGAATTATCTTGGAATTACTCCGAAAAGAGAAATTGTATGCCAAGTTCTCTAAATGTGATTTCTGGATTCATATCGTGCAATTTCTTGGTCATCTCATCGATAGTCAAGGACTTCATGTTGACCCTGCCAAGATTGAAGCTGTTAAGAATTGGACATCTCCCACTACACCCACAGAAGTGCGTCAATTCTTAGGACTCGCCGGCTATTACCGAAGATTTATCGAAGGTTTTTCAAAAATTGCAAAGCCTTTGACTAAATTAACCCAGAAAAACAAGAGTTATATCTGGGGCGAAGAACAAGAATCAGCTTTTCAACTCCTTAAACAAAAACTTTGTGAAGCACCAATCTTAGCATTACCAGAAGGAAACGATAATTTTGTCGTTTACTGTGATGCATCTCTTCAAGGGTTAGGAGCTGTATTAATGCAAAGAGAAAAAGTCATTGCTTATGCATCTCGACAACTCAAACCTCATGAAGAAAAACTATACTACAACGTCTCGGAATTAGGAGCAGTAATATTCGCTCTAAAATCTGGAGACACTATCTATACGGTACAAAGTGTACAGTTTTCACTGATCACAAGAGCCTTCAACATATTCTTCGTCAAAAAGAATTGAATATGAGGCAACGCCGATGGTTAGAACTACTGCAGACTTTTCTGATGGTGAAATTTAGTTATCATCGGAAAAGGCAATGTTCTTGCAGATGCCATTAAGCCGAAGAAAAGAACCCAAACCTCTCTGAGTTTGAGCATTAATCTTAAACGTTCATCCAAAATTACCATCTCAAATTCTCGAAGCCCAAAATAAAGCTCTCAAAGAAGAAAATGTCAAAAACGAGAACCTACGAGGAATGGACTAATCATTTGAAATTCGTCCTGATAGAACTCATTGTATCAAAACCGAAGCTGGTTACCATTTTGGCGGGGTGTAAGACTTAATCATGCATTGAGTTCATTAATATCAAAATATTCTCTTTCACCCGGATTTTCGAGAGATGTACCATGACTTATAAAGAAACTCTATTGGTGGCCTAACATGAGGGGGCAATCATTGCAGATATTTTATCATAGTGTTTGACAGGTCTAGAAGTTAAAGAGAATGTCAAAAGCCATTCGGCGTTGGTACAAACCGGAAATTCCTATGTGGAAAATAGGAAGAGGATAACATGGATTTTGTTACAAAGCTATCCCAAAACCTCAACCGGACATAATGGCATCTGGTCATTGTCGATGTCTTACCAAATAGCCTCATTTGCATACCCATTTGAGCGAATGATAGTATGGAAACTCTTACGAGGTTATGCATCAAAGAAATAGTCTCTCGACATGGCGTGCCAATCTCTATCATCTCGGATCGTGACAGTCACTTCACATCCAGATTCTGGCAATCATTGCAAAATGCTTTGGGTACTCAACTAGACATGAGTACAGCATATCATCCTGAAACCGATGGGCAAAGTGAAAGAACCATCCAAACACTTGAAGACATGCTACGAGCTTGTGTTATAGATTTCAGAAAAGGATGGGATAAACATTTACCATTGGTAGAATTTTCGTATAATAACAGTTATCATGCCAGTATCAAGGCAGCACCATTCGAAGCACTTTATGGACGAAAGTGTAGATCACCTGTTTGCTGGGCCAAAGTTGGAGATTCTCAACTTAAAGGACTAGAAATAATTCAAGAAACCACTAAAAAGATCGTACAAATTTGTCAACGCTTGCAAGCTACAAGAGATCGACAAAGAAGTTACGCCAATGTAAGGCGAAAGCCTTTAGAATTTCAAGTTGGCGATCGTGTTATGTTGAAAGTATCACCTCGCAAGCGTATCTTTCGATTCGGAAAACGAGGAAAGCTAAATCCCTGATACATTGGACCATTCAAAATCCTTGAATGAATTGGCCCAGTGGCGTACAAACTAGAGCTTCCTGAAGAGCTTAGTAGTATCCACAATACTTTCCACGTTTCAAATCTCAAGAAATGCTTATCCGACGAATCTCTTATTATTCCAATAAAAGAACTTCAACTCGACGACAAACTCAACTTTGTAGAAGAACCAGTAGAAGTTATGGACCGTGAGATCAAGCAACTCAAGCGAAGTCGAATTCCTATAATCAAAGTACTAGAGTTTACATGGGAACATGAAGACGAAATTCGTGCCAAATATCCTCATCTATTTTCAATCATCACTTCAAGTTCAATTAAATCTCGGGACGAGATTTCTGTAAGGGGTGGAGACTATAACAACCCGCAATTTTCATAAATGTAAATATCCATCTATTAAGTTAGATGATGTACAATCTATCAGTTATATATGAACTCACCTTTTTCAGGGAAATTTTTCGCTTTATTACATTACATTACTTTGCCAATATCTCAATATGCAATATAACCTGCATAACTCAAGTTAACGGACTC